>JADLZK010009015.1:0-77688 GCA_015847255.1 Hyparrhenia diplandra | reverse complement strand
ATTCAGACTACAATAACATAGCATCCTTACCATCACGGGAGTTTCAGACCTCCTTCAAGCAGACCCTGACCCAGACACATCTCCAAGAATTGGAGTGACACTGAATCTGACGCCTCAATTATTCAGACACTGACAACGGAGAATCCATACTGAGATAATGGTAGCGAGAAGTACCAAGCAGCAGTGGTTTGGGTACACTATGTTACAGCAAAGGCATATGGGGAGCCACATCATCACACAAGACCCCTGTAGCCCAAGCACTGTGGAATTTCAGGGACAGGGGTGGGTAGGTAGGTAGATGATGTGGAGGTTGCACCCCAATGCAGAACAGCCAAGAATGATTTGCCTACAGACAACCAGCCATCAGGAGAAGGCCGTTCGTCTGAGTAGCCATCCCCTCCTCCTCGGTTCATGCCTTGAGGAGCTCGCAGCAGCCATCGCTGGCTGCCCACTTGAAGGAGGAGATGCCGGAGCCAGTGGAGCCGCCGTGGTCGCCGTCCATGATGGGTGGCAGCGGGTGAAGAAGGGCGGCGCCCGAGTTGCTGCTCCAAGCCGCCATAGATGCTCGACACATCGGAACCGACAAGCTGGAGACACTACCCCGGGAGTGGCAGCGTGGATTGCTAACATTGCTGAGCCCTGGTGGCCGTGGAGGCTCGGAGCTTGGGGGCATGGTGAGGCGTGATGGAGCCGATGTTGTCGTCTTGCTGACCCCGTTCCCAGCAACTTCCGTACTGTGCCCTTCTTTCTTCGTGTTGAGGAAGCGCCCACCGGAGCCTCTTACCCGACGCATCGCGTGGAGGTGGCGCGACTCATGGAGATAAGGCTGCAGCATGAACAGCATAGAGCGATCACTGATCACTGGTCAAAATGGTGACAGTAAAGTATGTGAGCATCGCAAATGCTGCTTTGAGATGGCAGCTGCCAACCGCCATGGACGTAGGGAAAGTTGAGGGGTGGGTCATCCAGCTACAACAAGAGAGTGTTCTCACCTTTCTGCCTTTGGTGAGCCTGTTCTCACTCTCTGCCTTAGCGAGCACGGCGACGACGGAGGATGCCTTCGTACTGCTTCGGGTTCACATAGATGGGTGCATCAGCTGGCGATTTAGTGGCAACAACAGCATTCTCCCACCAGACTACATTACACGGGGAAAAACAAGGCCATTAGAGATCTGACATTATCATTAGAAATTCCAGCGATGCTGTCAGTATCATGCTTCATAATCTGTACGTGCTCTTTACTCAATGAAGCTATAATAATATAAGGTATGCGGCAATTTCTTGAATTCCTTGAATTAGTCAAATCTTTTCGCCAATTCAGGTTAATGCTTAAGGCTGAGAGCACTGAACAAAATAGTTAGAGCATATTAATTAGGCGAACTTTGTCTTTACATGTTTGGTCAGTAGAACACATCAAGCTATTGCAAATTCAGTAGTGACTCCAGCAATAATACATGTGATCTAAGCAATTTGATGCGAAAGTTTTGGCGCAAAAGCTTGCTAGGAACTACAAAATTCACGCAAATACTTATAGTGCAACCAAATAGAACACTGTTTTCTCGAAATAGATAAACCATACCATAGATCTCATGCCATAAGTCGTAAGCATGCCATAGCACTGGTCAGCACAAGAATAATTGAAGGGGCCAGCTGCAAAGAAATGTGGTCAGTTCTTTTTTTCTTTTTGCAATGAAATCGTTGACAAATCAACATCGAAGAAAATCCAAGACATGATTTGAAGTGTAACAATTTTTCAAATAGAAACTTAGAAAGTATAATAGGACAAACATATATTACCACGGATTGACCAAGACCGATCTCGAAACGACCATTGTATTCTGGGAATGGTGACTGCAGAGCAATAGTGGTAGAATTCTTTGGGGTTTTCTCTCCTTTACCATTCGACTCCAAATTCCCTGGACATCATAGAATCAGGAAAGTAGGAAACCATTAGAAGTCTTCCATTTTCAAAATATTAGACAGTAGAGATTCTTCATGAGCTCTTGGAAATCCAACCCACAAAAATCTGAAATATTATCAACTCCCATCATAGATAGCCTGAGTTGCATTTTGAAGACTTCAAAGAGTATCTCCAAGTTCTGAAAAGCTGAAGACATACCATTTTCTTTGACTACTATTTTTAAGTCCGGTGGCCAGTCACCCAACCTTAAAAGTTTGGCATTCATGCGGTGTACTTTTCCCAATTACTAAAAGATGACATATATCCCAAATGACGTAGATCAAGAAATGATTTAGAACTAGGCTCTGTGATAGTGTATTCGACAAAAAGACAAAAAAAGTTATGCCTTAATAAAATACTAAACACATCCTAGTCACTAGTTTTAGTTTAAAGGAGCTAGTAGGTGGCAAGCTAGAAATTATATAATGTATGAATGAACTCCTATGGTTGGAAAGACATGTATTTTACTTATGGAATCTGAGGGGGCTATTGAATTACATCACGACCTACCCTGCTAGTCCATTATATAATACTAAGTAATGCACACGGAAATAGCCGTTCCATGGTGGCATGGTGGATAGTTGTTGACCCTATTAACGATCAAGTATGTGCCATATGTCCCATAATATCACTCCCTGTTTATGCATATGTTTTCCTCGACATGCTTTTTTTATGTTTCATGAAAATAGGCCATCCTAATGATTGTGTCATGCAGCATAGTCCACAAACACAAGAGGCAGTATGCCAGCATATTCCACCCACAGATAGACTTAATCCAATGTGATTATCTGCATCAAAGAAAAACTTATTGTCGATGCAAAGCACGAGATATCCAATCGCTAATTATTCCAATGCAAATTCACCGCATATAGCTTATCCAATTTTGTCTGTATCTCGACATGGGATTAGTTTATTCACTTCTTAAGTTATTTCTCAAAGAATGCTCACAGTTAAATTAAGCCTGCAGCCATCAGTAATGTTCGTAGTACAGGTTTCTTCTTGTTCATCAGGAAAACAAAAAGTGTTGCAGTAGTGAGAGTGACAGCAACAGCGATGATCATAATGGAGGCGCCAATAATAGAACAGTCGGCAGCAGAGGCAGCAGTGCACTGGGGAGGATGGTACTATGTGGCATGGGCCCAAAACGACGGACAATCCATTGCACCCTCTGGCATGACAGGTGACATCCCCATATAGCATTGTCTTTGTTTATGCAAATAGGTACACCTAGTTTCTTGCATCGAAACAAGCTTATTAGATTAAAATTCATCTAAACATACTATTATGTAGTGTATACTCCTCCGTCCCTTTTTGTTTGTATCTAGATAAAGACATGTTTGTGAGGAAACATGATTCTCCGAGACAAACATTTAGGGACAGAGGGAGTACGCAGACAGCAACACTGGAAAGACAACATGCTATTCTGCCGTCCTTACCTAAAAAACTGGCGCCTGCAGTTCTTAGAGAAAAAAAATATATCAAGTTGTAGTGTTCTACAGCCGCAGGGCTACAAAGAGAGATTGAATTCCTGAAGCTTATTCTCCAGACCACCACATGTCTTGCAATTAGGCAATATTTCTCCTCTTATTAATGAAATACGTACCACCTCATGGACCATGGTACGGTTATCACGAAGAAATTAGACGATGTTTGATGATTATTTAAACCTTTTGACATTCGCTTATATCAGTTCGTCGGTATAGTACTAGCATGTACAGATCAAACATTAAAGTGCCAAATTCTAGCATCCAATCATTTTTTGTTAAGAAAAAAAGGAAAAGATCGAGATTCTCTTTAGTGGAGTACTATAATCCTACACTTTTTTTTGCGAACAGTATGATCCATAAACTTGACCAAAGAACAGCAGAAGAAAACTGTGTAAATAAATAATATAAAAAAAAGAAGTCACCTTGGAAGACAGAGAATTTGAGGACCTCAGGTGTCCCTCTCTTGGGCGGCGCTGGAGCTGGATCCGGCGTGCCCTGAGCCCCCGGCACCACCTGGAACTGCGCGTCCCGGCGGGCTTCCTCCGGCGACAGGGGCGCCGGCTCGCCGAACAGCAGCTGCGGCCCCGCCCACCACGGCAGCGTGCCTGCAGCTCCGGCAGGCGCAGCAGCACCATGGGGAGGCCACCTGCTGGCTCCCGGCAGCGGTGGCCGCGGCGACGGCCACCTGACCAAACCCCCCGTGGCTCTTGAAGCTCATCATGGCGGCGGCGGCGGCAGCAGCAGCAACAGGCTTGACTGGCTCCAAGGCTCTTGCAGGATGGAACAGCAAAAGAATCCAGCCACAGCCTATGGAGCCTATGGTGGTGGGCGAATAGTTAATTAAACAGACAGCAGATTAATTAGAGAGCTTGATGTTGAAATGCATCAGGGCTATTGTTTATTATAATGATTGATAGGTGTGGTGGGAACAAACAAGGAAATGCTGGGCACATAAGAACACAAGTTGGAGAATCCGCAAGAGGCTGCGGAATCTCTCGAAGAGCACAAGAGAACAAGAACTGAAGAACATGAATGGGATAAATAAATAAATAAAAGGAGAACTGAGAATCAGGCAGGCGCCGGCCGGGTCGGTACAGAAACATGCAGCAGCAAATTAAACCACCAAATTAAGCAAAGAGAGTGGCGAGGCAAGAAAATAGAGAATAGACTCGACTGAGAAATTAAACGAAAACAAAGGAAGAAAAAAAAAAAAAATGAAATGATGATTGGATAGGAAGAGCAAGTACCAAGGGAAATCAGTTCAGTTTCCAACGAGGCCCGGCGGCTCTGGGGGCAGGAGCAGAAGTTGAGGAGGAAGAGAAAGAGATGCTACCACGCCGAGATCAGCATGGAAAGTGGCGAGCAAGCAAAGATGGGTCGTAGTGACGGACGGTGAGCCCGCCCAGATGGTGCAGAGGAAAAGATTTTGCAACGGGGAGGGAGGGAGGAAAGCGGCCGGCGGCGGTACCTTACCTGAGCTTGTGTGTGAGTGCAAGGATTCAGGACAAGGCGATGGACCAGCAGCACATGAGCGGAGGAAGGCAAGCGAAGCGAACGAGGAAGCCCAGGGACCGCCTCTTTCTCCTAATAATGGACGCAAGAGGACAACAGTAGCACACAGGAGGCAGAGAAAGTTTTTATAATTATATATATATATATATATTTAATTAATTGCAAATGGTAGTGTGGGCACACACAGCTACAGTAGCATGGAAAAGTCTCCCTTCTCACATCTCTGATCTCTCTCCTCCCTCCCATGCATCCCAATTTGAGGAAAAAAAAAATGACACAGAGAGAAAGATGGTTGAGTTGAGTGCAAGATACTCTGTTTCTATTTCTGAAGCGGCCATGGCGGCTCCTTGCTTGTTTAAGGGCAAGCAGCAAGTGGATTCCCATGTCCACTGTAGTCATCGCCTTCCCTGTGTGGTACAGTACAGTACTAACCTGGGTATGGGTAAGAAAAAGATTCCCAGGAAAGCAACACGCCGCCGCCGGACCTCGCTTGCGCTTGCCAAATCGGTCTGCCAATTGTTGCCGCACGGTCGCCGTCAACGTGTGTACGGAGTACTTATGTACTAGCAGTTCGACGGGGGCGACGGGGCCGTTACTGCCTAGGAGTGCTCCTGGCTCCCCAAGAACCGTGGAGACCTCTCGTTTTGTTTATATACCTGTCTGTACCTTGTACAGTATGCTAGATTATTGGATTTTTCTGTTTTTACAGTTCTGTTGGATTATTTCTGGATTGTTGATTCTGGCTAATACCGAATTGTTGGGAAAGAAAAACACTGTCGAATGGTTGGCGGTTGGCTAGTATAAACGGATAAGAGCAACTCCGATAGGTTGGCTAAACATAATAGTTCAATTTATTGTTTAGCCATTTTTGTAAAATAGAAAACTTCTCAAAAAAAAAAAAAAAAAAAGAGATTCACACCGACTCATTATTTTGCAAACCATATAGCAATGATTAGTTGGCTATATATAGCCATCGAGATATCGTAGATAGCATGTTTGCTATTTTATAAAACCTTATAAAGCATACCCGTTGGAGTTTAATTTTTTTTTTAAAAAGTTATATATAGCCTATCTAACCAGATAACACGAAGTTACTTACTCTGGAAGCGAACAGGTTTACACGACGCAAAGATTGGTTGATGCGTGTGAACCGTTCTTGCTATATGATGACGCATGTTACAAGAGGGATTCAACCCTATGTCTAGCCAAACTCCGTTAATTACCCTCTCCGTTCCGATTAGTATAAAGGTATTTACGTTGTCCTAGATACAATGTTTTCACTAGGTACATAATGGTGAAAAAATAATGTATCTCTAAGAGCTGAAAACATCTCTATCATAATTTAAAGGTACAACTTGTTTAAAACGGTCACGCTAGCTTTGTTAAATGTAATTGTGTTGGTGCAACCTTATCTATTTCCATACATACATAATTTTAATAAGGGCCTTTTAATAAAGTACAAAATGTTCTTCCCTCGTCCATAGGTCGTCCCCCACTTCCACCGTTCTTCTTCCATCACTCACTTTCAGTTAGCGGAGCCAGAATTATTCATATAAGGGGCGAAGCAAATTTAACTTATAAAAAATGAGCACAACGAAAGAAGGTTAGATTTTTCATGGTGACTATCTAGATTAATTCATCGACTTGACACGAAAGTACTCGATTTTTATATATACTTTTGGACCAAAGACGCTATTTTTTAGTGGTAGACAATAACCCCATAATGAACAATAAAGCATCCGAGATGATTTCAGAAACTTTGATATCTATGATTCAGTCCTTCTAACGTGATCTCGTAGTATTATAGATCTAATCATCTTTTGTATGATTTAATTATCTACAAGATATTTAAAAGGTATATGTGACAAAAAAATTTGTTATATTCTCCATTCTAATATAAATAAAAATCATGGATTTATACTATTAAAATTTTTGCTTGAAATGTTGGGGGCGCGGGCATGGCCCCCCCGGCCCCGGCTCGCCACTGCTCACTTTGATGCTTGTCACTACCACCCCCTCTTCTTCCATCATTTTGTTGGTCACTTCTCACTTAGTTTGAAGTTGCAAAATCTTAGTAGCAGTTTGAAGTTGCAAAATCTTAGAAGTGCCGCACCACTCATGTTGTGGTGGCTCATTCTAATGTGTAGGCACCGCCTGAAGTTTGAGACTAACAATAACCATAGATTGGAGGTGGAAGCAACACCCATCTTTCATAATCGTTTTCGTGCCGTTTCTGAAATTTGTTTAGGTACTAATGCTTGTTGCAAGATGCCACATCTTGAAAATAGGGACATGAAACCTTAGCCTTAGAGTTGTATAGATCTAATTGGGACTTGCAATGTAAGTCATGAATTATTTCAAGTATTGCCACTATATTAGCCCTAATTAAATGCTTTTAGAAGCCGGGAAATAGTTGTATCATGTTACTCCTATATCTCAAAACTTAGGGATATTTGAATTCAACAAGGTAAAATTTAGTAATTGTGATGGTCAAATAGTCAAAATGTGCGAGGAACCATCCAAATTACTCCAATTAAACCGCCCATCCTCTAAGATGTGCCTAGCTAGTACAATTCTATGAATAACGCACATATCATTTGTACAATTAAATAATCAATATGGCGATGACACATGGGAGACCAAATGTTAAGGTTTATTGTAACTCTGAAATAGTTATACAACTATTCAGTCTCCTTTCTTTGAAAGATACACCAACTTGTGCAAAAAATAGGACGAGCAAACAAATAAATGTGTAATCAAGCATTAAAATTAATATAATTCTCCACTAAGAAGGGTATAAAGACTCTAAACCAATAAAAATTAAGCTACTTTTTGAGTCCTAACTGATTTGCACAGTCATTGTGACAAAAGAGTCACCTGAAACCATTGACACCAACAAGCTGCATCTTTCCAATGGGTTGGATAAGAACACATTAAAAAAAACTATATATAACAAACTCGTCGTGTCATAAAACCATTAGGAAGCACAAGTACTTTAAAATTTATGCAACCTAATTTTATTAAGTGAATGAAAACACAAGTAGCCCGCACATCTGATGCTTGTGCACTGAGCACTTGCCACAGCCAGTACAGAAAGCTCAGAAGCCGCCACTGCATGGCTACATGGGCCATATATCTTGCCAAATGCTGAGCCCTATCCACACAAAAAAATATAATAAAATAATAAAAAAGCGACCTCTAATAGAATCTGCACTGAGCAACCACAACCTTTTAAAATTGCAGAGATACAGTATCAGCTGCCTTTAAACATGATCCTGTTCTTGTGAGTTTAGAAAGCAAGTACCGTATGCCAACATATTTGATGGGAACACATAATTAGTGGAGATCACTCTCCTACGTTACAACTTGAAAGCCGTCTTTTCGTTTATATAGCCGTCTTGTTAGGTAGTGGTAGGTTAAGATCAATAAAGTGATCGAGCTATTCTCGTTGGAGATAAAAATCCTTGCGTACAAAATGAAGATGCAGAGAATGGTTGAGCCGTTGAGGTGCATGCATTTTGACTAAATACCACTAAATTTTATTTTGGTGTCATTGTCTACAATATTATAGGATTTTGGAGTGATTCTTGTTTGAGCCTTTCTACGGACAAGGGTTATCCTGACAGTTTGTTGTAGCAAAAGGTTCCATTCCTTCGCAAGAAAAAAAAAAGGTTGTATTGGAGTTAATGGACAACTTGGCAATTGTTAAAAGTAGTGTTCTAACACTAAGAATCAAAGTAAACAAAGCGAAATTTGTTGGCCTTTAGTTTGTTGAGATTCTTGTAGGCCCTTCATCAGCAACTAGGACCTTTTTTAGAATGTATAAAAGCTGAAAGACATAATTCATCTTGTCCTCCACGTATGTAAAAGAAGACAGTATATTGTTTATTTACAAACTTTTGAAATGCAAAAGTTTATTTACTCCACATATCAAGAGCTGAGCTGCCGATATCACCCTGGGCACAAAATAGCGAGAGCCGAGAACTGAACCGAAATTTACCTCGGTACCGATCGGTTCGGTATTTACGAATGCCCAGGCCGAGCCACATATCCAAGAAGAAGGAAGCCTTAGCTAGGCAATGGAGCACTTTGTTGTCTATGTAATAATCTACATCTCTCCTCTTTCTCGGTTAAACTCAAAATGTAACCAAGGCCATGTCTTCCACCCACCGGATTATTTTGCAACTTGCAAGTGAGGATGCTTTATCCCCCGAAGTTGACCTAAAAATGCAGAAGTTTCACAAGAAGTGTATAGGAATTTCACATAAATCAATTTTGATGAAAATATACAGAAACTAGGTAGGAAAAAGTTTCTAGCATTCCAACGGGGCTATTTTAAACTAGAAAGAGTAACACACATGACAAAGTAATGTACGTTGGAACTCGTTTGGCTGTGGCCTGTGGGCCTGACGCTGCACTGCACCTACTAGATGGATCCTTTCCAATGCTGCCCGGCACTGAAATGGTGCTGCCATGAGTGGCCACCACCACTCTTTCTCTCCCTCCTACCTTTTCCGTCTCACGTCATCCTCCTCCTTATCTTCTCCCTGTTGTTTCGTAGCGCCCTCGTTGCAGCTTCATGTGCACTTGCTACTAGTAGTTTGCTGCTGCAGTACTGCTGCTTAAAATTAAAAGGTTTGCTTTGTCACCGTAGCAAACTCAGATTCAGATTCTTAGCTTTTATGGAGTTGGATTCGCACACCTTTTTCATCAGTTTTGCCAGAATTGTATATTGATCATTGATCAAAACAAAAGGAAGAGTTAGGTATAAAACCAAAAAAATGTACAAAAAAAAAATAGGAGAAACATATAAACTAGATTACACATAAGAACTTGGATTAATATTATCAGTGGTATTAAAGAATGCAGCACTTGTTTGCTGTTGCGGTGGCCATTAGCTCTGAGTGCACCTTTGAAGCAAAAAGTGTGAGTGCCTTTTAGTGTTGCTTCTGTCTCCTCGTCTTGTCCTCTCATAGTGCAATTTTTCGCATCTTTTAACCTCTTTTTAGATATAGTATGACACAACACAAAGGTGGATTCCCTGCCTGTACGTGCAGGTGGCTCCTGTGTACAGTGTCGTGTCAAATGCCACTCTTCATCATGCATGCAGTGGTTCGATCGTCAACAGTTGGCAAAAGAGGCAAAGAAACAAGGATGCAATTATACAGGCCCGTCCAAGGTTTTCTTTCAGCTGTCATCACTGTACGTGTGCATCCAAGGCGCATGTGAATGAAGATGGCAGCACAGTACAGATCGATCGGGTAAGATGATGTGGGTAGAATTTGATACCTGTGCTCACGAGAATGTTCGACACATGAGATTTTATCCGTATTCATGAAGCATTGGCGTACATAATACTCCCTCTGTCGATACATTTCTAGAAAATTTAGGACAGATTAGCAAACTAGAGAAAAAAACTTTACTAGCTTTTTAACTTCAACTGCACTCACTCATCACTTACAAATAATAAGATGGAGCAATTAGTTTTATTGCTTCCAATAACACATTAAATATTGTTGAACACACTATACTAACGATTGCAACATGATATCTAGAGGTAAATTGACCACTTGAAACTCCGAGGAAATAAATTGGTCTAATCGATGCTACGATAAGGGTCTACAAGTTAATTTATTTGAAACAAATTTTTAGACAATCTATTCTGTGGAGGAAGTACGTACTTTGCATCGAAGGTTACTTCCAACGATAAGACTAGTATATGATTTCTATGTCCCTTAAAAGACATAGGAAATAGCTGTGGTTTCCGATCGCCATTAGGACTGCCCTAAGTAATACTCCCTACTTGATAATGATAGCGCTCACACATGAGACTAGATGACGTAATTAACTTATGTGGTTCGATACTCACGATATCACCACAGCTCAAATGCGTCACGGATTACCCAATCACACTTATTGTTTTTGCTACATTCCAGCTGCGGCCTGACAGGTTGGTTGAGGTATCCCATGGGTACAAAATCCGTGGGTACCCACACCAGTGTCGCGTCCGATTGCCAGCCCTAGCTCAACTGTGAATCCGCCGTGATGGTGCCTTACATTGCATTGTCGTAAAGAAAGCTCCAATTCCATGCAGGTCAGTCAGGGTAACCTGTGGTGAAACATGTGCCAGTACTGTAATAACCTAATACCAGTCTTTGGGTTTGGGAATGCTAAACAGCTCTTGTGGGAAAAAAAAAACCAACAAACCTGCACTCCATGACTACCAAATGGAACTACATTAGGACGCTTAAGTGAGCCCGGTGAAACAGCTGGTCACCTGCAGCATTCCAGTGCGAAAGGGACTAGCAGGTATATTGCGGCAAGAATATACAGCTGCACCAGCTGAGGTTCTCCATCCTTTTCCATCTCTGTCATCGCATCGCCGTAACTTGTTGCTTCGACGATCTGTTGCCAAAGGGAGAGGGAGACAGCTCGTTTTCATTCCCTTGGGAATTTACAATTTACCCCCATTTCTCGCGTCGCCGGTATTCATATTTTTCGCATAATGTGGTTACCTCCTGGTTTTGCAGGAGACATAGAATCTCATTAGATACAGGGGCCCCTGTTAAAAATACAGTGTTTTCGTCTGTACAATCTCTATCTCTATACGATTTGTATGAAGGTCCTATTCGGCCGTCAGATGCCATTTTGTGTCACTAGCAATAACAAGAAAGATTGAAGTTACTCGGCAAGTCAGGGCAAAATTGAAAAAAAGAAAAAGACAGGCTGCAAAACCAAGAGGGAATCTGAACCAGCTCAACTGCCGAACGATAGTATGACATTTTCAGAAACCTTGAGCGACCGATGATAGGCAAATGCTGTCGGTATCACGAGGAACAAGCAACTCTGCACAGCTCTGCAGACAGCAATACGACATTTCTGGGCCAGCCAAACATAGTCATCAGCAGGACAGCAGCTAGCTCATCACAAAATTGAAGTTAAAGCGCAAGTGGTGAATTTTTTTTTAAAATAAAAACAACACTAAAATGACACCAACGGGCAACGATACATACGGTAGAGCTCAGACAGGGTTAACATTGATCTGGATACAAACAACCTGGGCGGCAAACCAAAAGAATGTTAAGCACAACATCAGAATTCGGAGTGGTTGACAGAAAGAGGCAGGGGCAGGAGAGAATAAACAATGGCAGCGCCAGAACAGCCTAGAAGATCTTGTTGAACTGGTCGCTCAAGCTGCCCTTGAGGTTTGAGTAGAGCCCATACAGGGAGTATTGCCTCAGGTTGGAGACTTCGTACCATGAGTTCAGAACTGACTCATGCTTGTCCGTACCAGAGAAAGCAAGCTGGATGCCGATGCTGCAGTCGACAGGCCCCTGGGCCTTGCAGCTCGGCGTCCCTGATGGCGCATGTTTGTTTGCCAAGGCAGACAAAGTTTGACTTGCCAGAACAAGCACCACAGCCATCCTTCTTCCAGTGCAAGTTTTGAAGCCTGCCTTTATTGAATTCAAGTACCTACAGAAGAATCGCCAAGTAGCAGTAAGATTCAGAACTTCTTTGTTACGTGTTCAGATATGCTGGACATACTAGTGTGTTTATCGATTCATACCAGGGTGAAGCTGGACACTGTAACTGAGGCGTTGGACACAAATATCGAATAGATCTAGCTGCATACTTCCTACCAGCAAATGCTACCATGAATCCACCAGCTGAAGCCTGCAAAATAGCACATATTTGTTGATATACTGACAATGCCAGCACCGCATGCACTTAACCACAAATACAGACAACAAAACAAAGGATACTTAGAGCTCACACATGACAACCAAAGCACCACGACAGTAAACTTGATGAGTAGATAGAGTGTGCGATTAGCAATCAAAGATGTGAAGTTCCTCATCATTTTCATTTCTTATTTTAGGTCAAAGTAGAGAATGAAACAACTTAACACTCTGAGGTTAAGCAAAGCATTTAAAGATCAGACACAAAAGGGGAAATCCTGGAAATTTATTGGTCTTCAGTCTTTAGTGCCACGTGCATAACAGTATTATTTATTCATCAGTTATGTACCGAAAATATATTTTCATGTGTCCAGGTTAGAAAAATGTAAAACAAATCATTGTGACAGATAAAAGATAGCTAGGATCAGAAACAGGTAAGGTACTAGAATCTTGAAAAAAATAGTGGGCCAGTTATTTCTTAACATTATATGACATCACAATTTCACAGACAATTTAATTTACCATTATGCACCCAAGCAGATCAGATACTTTTAACAGACATAATTTTTTTAATATGGGCTAGGCCAGGTTTGAACTCCAATCCTAGACTCCTAATATGGCATTGCATAGATTCATGGTTTCCATTAGTTAAAAAGTTGCAAGGATAGATGAAACGTTATATCAATGTAGCGCTTTTAGCATTCTCAGAAGTCAGAAATTGATATATTCCTGGAAACTTATAGCACAAAAACATAGTTCTTTTCTAATAGGAATAATATCTCTTAAGGATATATGCATGATGAACATGAATAAGTGTAAGATTCACATTCATTCATTAGGACAAAGTTCTTAGAAAAGTCATTAATTCAAATTAATACATATGTTCAATATCCAGTAGAAGTCCATAACCTGATGTAGAGAAACACTATCCTTGAAGCAAGGCTTTACTTTATTTTTCCCTCCCACATCATAAAATGGCTCTCAGCAAACATAAAAGCCAAGGTGATGCTAACTAGGCAAAAACAAATCAACAGACTGCCCCCTCAAGTCAACCCTGGCATGTATGCTAACTAGGTCAGGGGGCAATTAGTCGGTGCAGTTAGCATTGCCAAATCAAATCAACAGACTGCCATCTCTTGTGAATTTACTTAGGCTTGCCAAATCAAAGCTTGCCAAAGTTAGGGTAAAAAGTATAGGAGTGCATTTGGTTGATTGCCAAAATCAATGCCAATTTTTCTCTTTTATGTAGTTTAACTTTAGAGACTTGCCCAAACTTTGGCCATAAAAAAATGGCGGTGCCAATTCTTTGGTAAATTGGTAATGAACCAATTGATGACCCCAAATTTGGCATTGCCATGGTTTTGGTTTGGCAAGAATTGGAAGCCAACCAAGCAGGCTCTTCGGCCGAATTTCAGTTGTGGCCAAAAAAAAAAACCCCACCGAAATCGAAAACCATGCATGTAATACAGATTAACATTATACAGGTGCCAGACTAATAGAAACATTCCATTTCCATTTCTAATACAATGATACGTCCTTGCCCTTGAATTTGCCTCGAAAACAGTTGGCTGGCAGCAATCTTGCTGGCTGCAGCTGGGGGGGGGGGGGGGGGGGGGGGAGAGGGAAAAGGCAGACCGCCCGTGGGATGGCTGCAGACAGCTGGGGGCGACACAGCTGGCTGATGGGGAGGCCGGTAAAGAACAGGGGGCATCGGGCGAGCCGCGAGGAAAAGATGTGATGCTCTCTTTTTTTATTATGTTTTAGTAACCAAATATTGCACACTATTGGAGAAAGGCAACAATTTAGCTCCCTACTCAGTTTGACCACTTGGTACAATAAATAATTTAGCAAGTGTTCTTTAAGGAGCTTTTGAGATGCTCTTACAGTGCAAGCTTCCCTGATCCATCCAGCTTACTCCTTAAATTAGAACTTTGACCGTAGGGGGATGAATTGTGCCCTTTTGTGCTATATTATGGTCATCCTGTCTTACTAGAAACAAGTCACCAAGTGTGATTCTACACATGGCAACTATGCTTACAGGCTTACCAGGAACTTGGTAAACTTAGTGGAACACCTTTTGCACAAAAGAGTTGAACCGCACAAAGGCACTTTAGCACTGATCTCCCCATCACACAGATGGTTTGATATGCAACTATGAATCCTAGCAAATTAGATGCATCAATAGCCTAGATTCACCATTTTCTAATAACGGGCAGACTGCATTGAACTAACAAGCAACAAGCATAGATTCCTGATTTAAAATTTCAACATGTAACGCCAAGACGCCCACTTGCATTTATCCTTGGAAACTATGGATATTTGAGAGCAAACAGAGATCCTTAAATTTTGATCAATTTCTCCAAAGGTCTATGCATGCTGAAAATGAATCTCAGGTACAAAAAGATAAAACACTTATTAAAGAAAGTCGGGCTTATATTTTTCTCACCATACCGGTAAAGTTAGTTCTTGTAAAACTAGGAGCAGATAAAAAAGAATTTCCACCGGATAAAAAAAAAAAAGAGGGAGCTTGGTTTCAGTTCAATATCACATATTTCTTCGTTATTTCAGGGTTTTCCTCTTGTGCCTAGTTGTTTGCTTTTCTTGTCATTCGCTGTTTTACAATACGGAGTCACTTATTTTGGACCTCATCGTACAGGACTTAAGAAATTATTTCTTACTGCTTAATGAATGGCAGTGTGCAACTTTGCATGCGATTTTATGCCGATCTTGTACAAATTAAAATCACAATTTACAGACGATGCTAAGCATATTGAGATATTCATTGACTACTTGTAAGATCAGGACTACGCACTACAATATGTACAAGTTACATCAAACAATGCACACTCTCCCAACAACATAAAACTAATCTGTTGATCCTATTGGCCATTCACTACTACTGGAGTCGTGGATCAATATTTTGCATTGAATCAAATCACTGAGCAGCAACTCAGTTACTCCAAGGTCGCATTAAGCAGATGAAGTATTTCTACAGAAAGCACCAGGATCATGCTAAACAGCCCTACTTCCTGTTAGAACAATAAATAAATGTTAAACAACCCTACCACCGGCGTGCCAACCGAGCTGCACCTACTTCCACATTTCCACAAGCACGCAGAATGCAAAGCTCCGCCGGAATTCGGATCTGCCCCAAACTTATTTACTCCAAACAAGAAATCAGAGACTCAAAGCAAGGAAGCAGGCCAGGATCGCTTACTGGGTTGAATCCGGTGGTGGTGTTGATGGTGAGCAGGGAGATCTCGTCGACCTTGGGGCGGAAGAGGGCGAGCTGCCCCGAGCCAGCGAGGTTGAGGCGGCGGTCGCAGGGGGAGAGCTGCGTGTTGCCGGAAAAGAAGGTGTTGTACCCTGCGAAGACCACCCCGAAGGTGAAGCCGTCCCCGCGTTGGATCCGTGCGTCGCTGCACGGCTCGTAGACGCCGTTCGTGTCCGCCGCCGCCAGCTGCGCGAGGAAGCAGGCGGCTACGGCGAGAGATAGGAGCAGCGTACGCGTGGCGCCGGCGGCTGCCATGGCGGTCGGCGGCGAGATTTTGCGGCGGGGTGGCGCTTTGGTGGCAACCGAACCGACCAAGCTGGCTCCAGTAACCACCGCCCTTCGTCAAGAAGAGAGAGAGAGAGCTCGTGGGTGACAGCGGTGGAGGTGGGTGGGGAGAAAGGTGACTAGGTGAGAGTGGTGGGCCATCACTTTCGGTTGGGTGATGGGCCTTTCAGGCAGGTCTTTGCAGGCCAGGATGGGCTGTTTGAGAAGCCGATGATTTCTGGCTGGAGTTTTTCCAATTTGGAAAAAGTCCTGATTCTTCTATCACGAAAGTTTTTGCTCAAAAAAAAAAAAAAAAAACTATCACGAAAGTTCACTTTTCCTCCCTCAACTCGAAAACCAGACATATCACCTCCCTTAACTTTTCAAACCATGCAAATTACCTCCCCGAGAAGGTGGATTTTCTACAAGATGGGGTTTTGCTACAGTACCAGTTTTTCTTTTTAAAAAAATCCTGTTGAATCTTTGAAAAATTATAATAAATCATAGAAAAATCATAAATTAAAAAATTCAATTTTGTTGGACTCCATATGATTAGATCTACACAAAGTGAATATATAATTTGATATGCTTTAGTATAAAGTTTTTTGCTAAAATGATTTTGTCTTTTTCTTTTTTATTTATTTAGCTGAATCTTTCTTTAAAAAATCATAGTAAATCATAGAAAAATCATAAAATAAAAATCTAATTTTGTTAGACTCCACATTAGTAGATCTACACGGTGAATATATAATATGGTGTGCTTTTGTCTAACAAAATAATTATAGAAGTTGCGAATACGAATTATAAATATAAAAGAAAAAAGACAAAACCTTCGTAGCAAAAAAAAAACTTTGTACTGAAGCATATCATATTATATATTCACTGTGTAGATCTAATCATGTGGACTCCAATAAAATTGGATTTTTATTTTATGATTTTTCTATAATTTACTATGATTTTTTAAAGATTAAATCGAATTTTTTTAAAAAAGAAAAGGCAAAGACACTGTGACTGTAGCAAACCCACTGACACTGTAGCAAACCACGGTTACTGTAGCAAATCCACCTTCAAAACCGCCGAGGGAGGTAATTTGCATGGTTTGAAAAGTTGAGGGAGGTGATATGTCCGGGTTTTTCGAAGTTGAGGGAGGAAAAGTAAACTTTTATGATAGTTGGGGGAGTGAATCCACTTTTTCCTTCCAATTTTGTTGTACCCAGGAAGCCAGGACTGTGTCTCAAGGTTTTAAATAGACACCTTCCTCCAAAAACTATAAAAAGTTGTAGACAAAGCTAATAGCGATTTTATTTAGCAGTTTTATGAAAAAAAAACATGAATAGTTTTTATATAATTAATTAAGTACAGAAACATATAGCTATGGAGCTTTTTCATAAACATATATACTCAGAATGTTCAGGATTCTAGGACAATGTCTCCAAATCTATTACTTAACATTCATTTTTGCTAACATTCATTAATCAATCAACATACTTATAGCCATTATTAACATTAATATTCACTTGACATTCAACAGTGAACGGTTCATGACATCATCATATATTAAGTAGAGAACACAATTATTTGTCTCGGCTAAGATTAGTGGTGCAGCTACTGGTCTTAACAACTGACAGTCGTTGCCTTGGTCACTGTCTTTAGTTGGTGAGCAATAGTGGCAACAAATGGGAAACGGCGACAGTGAATCCCAACCGTGGCAACAACAACAGCGACAGTGAATCCTCAGCTAACCCACCAACCCTCTCAAATTGCAGCGGCCACGCGATGGGTCGAACCTCAAAGTAAATTAATTAATTGTCACCACGCGCCGAAGAGCACTGAAATTAGTTTCCACTATCTTTTATTGTACTGTAGCTTTTTGTTTCCATTAAGTAGGGTATTATTAGTGATAGATTCCTGTATTGTGTCGCCTTGTTATTAAAATCTCAAAATGTCAACGTTGAAATGCTGAAGAAAGTAGCAGATCAGAGAAGGCGCAGGGCAAAAGAAAAGGATTAGGAATCTCCGTGCTCAACTAATCAGACTGAAACTTTCGGCAAAGGCCAATCAAAGTTCTGCAAAGCATCTTATTCTAGCTGAAAATTGCTGATTGCAGCATAAAAACAAAATGATTTCCATCAGCGAATGTCATGTTATACTGTTTGGTGATTTCCTGCGAATATTACTGTCCACCAGGCTAGCTGATAACATCAACCATTCTCAAGAAAAAATAAATATTAGTTTTTTTTTTTGGCAAAATAAAAGAGCAACCAGAACCCTAAAAGTGGATACTGTTGAAACTGAATGGAAAGCAAAGAGGAAACCACCCCAGCCTGGAGAATAGCTTGTTGGTGTTTCTGACACGCCGCCTTCCACCCCTGTGCTCTTCATTCATACGTCACATATTTCCTCACAGTTTTGCAAGCAATTCAACCAAAAATTGCAAGGTGCTAGTGCTCATGCCAGATGTCGACCGAGAATAGCACCTTGTTTCCGACAGGGCATACAGGGACTACACATCTGTGTCCAATTTGTGACAGAAATTTTACATGCTTTCCCGGTGTAGTCCATTGACAATAGCCCCGCCCAATATAACATTACAACCAGAAAAGCAAGTCATATCCTTTCTTGTTTTAAACCCAAACAAGACGTGACCATCAATAGTACAACTCTGGGAGTGGAGCAGGTATAAAACAGGTCCCTTTGAACCAATAAGAGCATGCCAATAGGCAATAGCTAATACTGTTGTATATAATGTTGGTAGTGGGGCAGATGCAGGACATACGAGAATAGCAGTGAAACCACTGACCTAACAAGTCTGGCCAGTGGCATAAAAAAATGTTGACAATATTAGGCCATATTTAGGGTTTAAGGTTGCTTCGATGAATTGTTCTGTTCAGTGCAGTTTGGCCCTCCCTTTGTCTTAAACACAGACTTCATACAAAAGAATCCTACAGACAAAGTCAGATATGCTCTTTCATGATAATTAGTTTATGATCACTTCAAGCACCAGAATGGTCTAAGAAGCAAGGCCAACTGCACCATTGCATAGGCTAAACAACCAAAAAATAGGGATGGAGATGGTATATATGCAACGGAACCTACAAATGTATTCACAAGAGTGCCTCCACATGTATACATAGGATGATCACATTAACTATTGCCCTACAAAAAACTGATGTGCTCAACAGTGCACTCACAAAGCCACAATTTGTAGTCATATCATACTCTCGGCAGCAGCACCCTCTTCCCAGGGAAAAAGAAAGAACTTCAAGAAAGAAGGGAGGCGAGAAGAGGATATATTGTTCATCGAGGAGACTCTATAAGGCAGAGATGAAACTACTCGGCTGTCCTTCTGATCACAGTGGAAGTGAAAGTGGCATTGCAGTCTAGCATTCCTTCGATGCCTGAAACAAGAAGGGAAGTTCTGCAGACCCATAAAAGCACTGGCAGTGTACTACTATACATAAGAGAAAATTAGGCAAGTAGAGTTTAAAAAAACGAAGAGGGACAAAGGATTTACATGGAAAATGTGCATCGGACCAAGCAAAGAATGATAAAGTGAGAGCAGGGATATCATTGTTACATTGATCCAATGAATCTAGCATGACCTGCAAATTGTTCTGACCAGAATGCAACAGACTTCCACAAGAATTTCTTTCACTACCAACAAAATGACTACCTAAGGAAGCTTGTCTGTGTTTCAACTTTAATCATTGACCAGCACTAATAAAAAGGATCATACAGGCCAATGTTTCTATGATAAATGGAGTCGGTCTAACAACAGCAAAAGTCTTGCAGTGCCTAAGAAAACAAACTAATGTAACAAGCATTCAATTGATGACAAAATAACAATCTAATGTAGTATGCCGCTTTATTATGAAAATGTTAAGCATACAGATCACTGAACAACCTAATACTCTCGCATTCCGTACTATGTACACTCCATTTGGAGACATTTCTCTCAACACAACACCTAAGTGGAAGAAGATTAATTCTTTCAGAGAAGCCGCAGCAAGTGCATATTTCCATACCTCGCTCATTTCAGTGTACAAACTCCGACCATCAAATGGGGGGTTGCTTCAGACTAGTCACGCAGGATGACTGAGTCTGCAATCTCCATCAAAGGCTCAAGGCACTCAGGAGCGAACTTGCGGGCGAACATGTACGAGTGTGACGTGTTGGACTTCCTGAGCTCCCTGATCAAGCTCGCGGAAACCTCTCCAGGCCCATACATGTGTGGGTGTCCTGCGACTGAATCCGTCCAATTTACCCTTGTTAGGGTATACTTGGTACAACCCTCAGGATCCTGCATATCCAGCAGCGTGGGGAAGTAATGCTCCTCTGGGTAGCATGAATCCCTGCGCTCGATCAGACAGGGCAGCTTGAACTTCTTCCAAAGCCGCATATCCCTCACGACCATGATGGCATGCCTTCTGGTGAGCACAAAGAACTGCGACCCAGCACGGAACTGATGATATGGAACCTCCGGGAGCATGACATCATCACCCCGGGCATAGTACCTGTCATGGAGCAGCTTGGTGTCGTTGTCCATGTTGTCCATTATCTCAATGAAGCTGCGGTGGCGGCTGTGAGGGCCATCCTTGTCGGAGAGGAGCGCATTGTAGAGGGTGGGGAAGGGGTGGAGCGGTATGCAGGACTGCGACAGGAGCGCGAAGAACTGGTTGTTGGGGTCGTCAAGGAGCGCGGTGGCGAGGAGGCGGCGCGCGGCGGAGATGAGGGTAGGGGAGGCGCGCTGCGTGGCCTTGGCGGGGACGAAGCGGCCGCGGAAGGATGACGTGGGCGGCATCTCGAGGACGGAGTAGGGGTCGGCGTGGACGTAGAGGTTGAACTGGTGGGTGTGGCCGCGGAAGAACTTCTCCCAGAGCGGGGAGAAGACGAGGTCCGAGTTGGTGAGGAAGAGGAAGGCGATCTTGGGCGGCGGGCGGCGGCGGAAGAAGTAGGAGGTGGGGGGCGCGGGGGTGGGCGACGAGGAGGAGAGTATGGCCCGGCGGAAGAGGGCGAGGTCGTCGGACTCGTCGGCGTCCGGGATGGCCGGGAGCGTCTTGGGCGGGAGCAGGCGCGGCGCGAGGAGGAAGACGACCGGGATGGAGAGGAGAAGGAGCAGGGACAGCAGGAACGGCGAGGCGGCGTACGGCGACGTCATCTCCGGCCAGCGGCCAATGCAGCAGCAGCAGCGGCGGATCTTGGGTGCGTGGTTTGGTGGTGGTGGTGGGAGGGGGAAGCAGGGATCAGATTTTTCTTCTCCTCCGGAAAAAAAGCGAGGATGGGAGATTGAGAGCGATTGGTTGATGTGGACAGTCTGCCTCAAATTGGGCCGCCGCGGCGAACTGGATCTTGCGATCCGACCGGGGAGTAGTGGTGGTAGCAAGGATTGGGAAGAAGAATCGGGAGATTTATTTCTTGTCGCAGCTCAGAAGAAGCGGAGGAACCGGGCGGGCAAGCAAAGAGGCGATTGCTCGGAACGAAATGGCGGGTGGGCAATGGCGCCGCTAGGCTAGCTTAGGCCGACGACACCCCATGCGGATGCGGGGGCAGGATCGATCTGGGTCGAGATCCGCGAACGGCAGGCCAGGAGGACCCCGAGAGCGGGCGGGGGCGGGACAGCCAGCCAGGCAGGAACAGAACAGCGCAGCCGGAGCAGGAAAACCCGGCGCGGAACCGGGAATGGCGGATCCGGGACAGACCGACCGACCGACCTCGCGCGGAGGCGGAGGAGGAGGCAGGCCCCCTGACCTGGAGGCGGGCGGGCGGGCGTGGTGGGGATTGGGAGAGTTTGTGGAGATCCGCGGTGGGGAGGTGGCGGCCGGAGGAGGAGGACAACGGCGGTGGTGGGGAGGAGAGAGAGTGAGGCGGAGGAGGAGGAGGACGAAAGGGAGGGAGGGGACGCGCGCTTATATCTGCTGCGCCTGCTCGTCGCTCTCACGGGGCGGTGGGCCCCTCTTAATTAGAGGCGGGGGCGTTGGGAGTAATCGACGACGGCGACGCAAGCGCAAGCGATTACGGGGGGTTAGCTTAGCGAGTGGCTGGCTTCTAGTCGTAATCCTCTCCCCCCCCCACTGTTATAAAAAAGGCGCTATTTTTGGATCCCGGCGGTTGGATCCGCCGGCCGGCGCGAATCTCGACGCGTATAAGTAGACTCGTGGTAGGAGTACGAGTAGTCTAGAAGCGTCTTGTGCACAGCACAGCGGGGCTGATCGGGATCCGGACATCCAGTGCAGTCACGTCGATGGGTGGGATCCAGCCGTGGAGGCTGACGGATGGGGCCGCGTGTCGGTGGCGCCTCTTGTCGTCCGAATTTTTAATTGCACGGCGGTGGCTGCACGAGGAGGAGGAGGAGGGGGAGGGTGGGTAGGTGGCTGCTCTGCCGCGTCGCACGGACAAGGTGGCGACGCTGACCGGAATGAAATGAAACCACGGGGCCTACCATACGCCCAGTAAAGAAACCACGGTAGCTCTACAGTAGGAGCTAATCTCAGTTGTGTATCAGGTGTGGCGTAGATAGCTATTAGCTGCCATGCGTTTCGTGTGTCTTGGCTCTAGCACGTTTTTGATTTTGATAACCTGTCTCGGTATGGAGCTGTTGAGCTAGAGTGCACCGCCTGTTCTTGATACTGTACTACTGTATGTTTTTGGATAGACATTGTTACTTGTGGAGTTTCATATGTATTTATTTATTTTATTTAATTAATAAAGTCTCGCCTATGCAATTCCGCTCATCTCTTGTTCTTTCTCTTGATTCATCAGTAATAATGCCAACAATGTAATATTTGATCTCTGATCGAGGCGGAAAGTTCTCTTCCATCTTCTAAAACAAATTAACTAAATGCATTGGCTCATGTTTTATATAACAAAAGACGGAGATCGGGAGTTGATCAGAACATGTAATTCCGATGGTATGGTCCCATTTTTTTTTAAACAAAGACAGAGAGAGTAGATGAGTTTCCTCCTACAACTCGGTTTATAATTCTAGGCGAGTCATAGGATTAGATGCTCTGAAGAGGTTACGAAACAATGAAATGGAGGCCCAGTGTGCGTCCTTTGTTGCTGTGGCACTCTTAGATATGACATCGTGAAATCTTTTACTGGTAAACGGCCTCGGACTTTAGTTTCTTGTGCTTGTGTTGGTTGACTTTGTGGTGATCATGATTTGTTTTCAGAACAAATGAATATGGTGTTGACTCGGTAACTTGTGATTCTGTTGATTCGACTTTGCGGTGATTTCTCTCTGAACAAATGAATAGGGTGCTGACTTTTGTAGTTCTGCTTCTACACCATTTACTACTTCTTTTGTTGGTCAACAGCACTTAATACCGGCTGTGTCTAGCCTCTAAGGTGCAACAAGTGGGCACTACCTGAACTCGTTGCCAGCCACTGATCATTTAGGCCCTTTTTGATTTTCAAATTTAAAATTAGTTGCTTTTATTTATTTATAAAAATGAACAGGGTGCTGCCAGCCTTTAAGTTTGATTGTTAGAAAGAATTTCTAAATACAAAATCAGTCCGTTTTTGTAGTATAAACTTTTCGTATGATTAGACTAGCTTTTGGTGAAACAACAAATTTTCAAATAGCTTATATATGTTTGAATATATTCTTGGCTGGAGCTGGAGTGGGTACGGTTCTAGCTAGTCTAAAGACACGGGATGCCCATACTTCTAGTACTTCATAGAGTGAGCTAAAGCTAAGACTGGTCCCATTTGGACAAATATTCCGTCTACTCCGGCTCAATCCAAACACGAGCACGTCATCTTGTTTTGACATTTGTAGTCTTGTACGGTTGTACTTCTTCCGTCCCTATGACCTTACCTTCTACTACGTGCTGGAGCTTCAGTCCACAGATGATGACTTTGCCGCGGCGAAAAAAATGCTCAAAGCAAAGTCTCACTACAACTCATTTAAGTTTTATTTGATTTTGTGACAACCGTGGATTTTTTTTATAAAAAAAAACTTTTGGCCTTGATCCTAGAGCTAACTCTAATAGTTACCTGTTAATTAGGAGTAGTTTCTTTACGGTAATCGTTGCAAGTTTTATTTGCATTTCAATCCGCATCTTTTTTACGGCAGGTGAATTGTTAAAAGCGGCGACGTTGCAGCGCATTTCAATCGGCATCTGGACGGCAGGTGAATTGACAATATACTGACAGTAGACTGCTAGAACTAGTACCTTCAGAACCAGAAAAAGAATGCTCCTAGATCTCTGATCCGGGTCAATCAGTCCCTCTGTCTCAAAGGCGGCGTGCGCGCCATATTTCAACGATCTCATTGGTCGGCACCAGCACAGATATGGGACGCATTGGATTCTTTACTTGCAATTCTTGTCTACGACTGGCCTAGCTGCTGAGCTGCAATGCAACACTTGGAGGTACTAAGAACTTTCTCACGTGCAAGGGATTGTCACAAAGTTTTTTTTTTTTTTATGTAACAAATATATGCAACAAATAAAGGTTTCCCAACTGAGCTCCTAAAAGTTTACAACAAAGAAGCACCCATGTCCCAGACAACTCTCTAAATTACAGTTTAAAACATAGGGATATTTCAACCGAACCGAAACTGAACAGTTTTCATGGAAGTCCTTCAAACCCGGCACCTCAATATTCATTTCATTGTATAGTAGCAGAGATCACAAAACTGTTTCTGTTTGTTACAAGTTGGCTCATGCACATGACACACCACATGATCCCAACAGAGAGGGAGTTTACACCCCACATGACCCTCATTTTTGCGACCAATCATGCATAAACAAATCTGCAGAGCATGCAACTTTGACCTGAATGATTGCACTCGAAGGTATACCAGCAGAGGATGGTGCTCTGCAACTGCAAAAGCAGTATCACAGTTCCCAAGAAACTTCCACACACACACACTTGATAAAGGAGACCTCAATCATACTCTCATTGAGAGAGCTCCTCTGCTCATCAAACGTACGGAGTATTTAGCGCTAGTTTATTTGAATGCCCTATCAAACCAGAGAATATGGGTGTGCTTTCCATGATGCAAAGAGAGATTTGAAAGAAAGAAAGAAAGAAGCTCGTTTTAAAACTAAACTATGCCTCCTATAATTTCCCGCATGTTAATAATTTATAAACATAGGGACAAGCATGGCCCTCATGGGCCCTAAAATATGCCAATTTTAAAGTATACGTGCCCGTGCACCTGCTGATATGTTACCAGCAAGCCGCTGATCAAGGGTTATTAACAATGAATTAAAGGGCAAGCATATACTGTAATCATTATCAGGACACAAGCACAACACACACAGCACAGTTCCTTCTTTCAGCAGTTAGAACAACTTACAGGGAAGGTGAAAACACACAAAAAAATGGCGATGCGGGGAAAAAAAAAAAACGCACAAGGCACAATACACCACAACATTACACAACAGGAATATGAATCACAGCCCAAATCTAGATGCCTGATGTCGTTTGAGAATGTTATGTACAACATATGTAGCATGAACACCTGGAGAAGCACACCTTAGGATGGCTTACCAACGTCAAATTGGAGGAATGTGTTATCAGGCCTGTAACTCAACAGGCTCCCCACCCTGGTTAGGAGCGTCTGCCTGTGCTTTTGGACCAGACCTGTTAATCGAATTCCTGTGGGTTGGTCCCTTCCCCTGCTTCCCTGCCAACTGTTTGTGCATATACATAATACAAAAAATTCAGACGGAGCGATGGAGATGGTGATGCATGACAATGTAAGGAGAGTTGCTTAGCTACTGTGTTCTGAGATGTTCATACTAGTAAGGAAGTAAGAAATTAGGCATCTGACACTAATTTTATTATCTCTTTGCAATGTTTCAAGGAGCTTTAAAAAATTCTTGGGTAAAAACATATGTTTTTGGCAAGCACATCAGTTGAGTTTGAATGTATGATAGAGGAAATGCATGATAAACTATAAATTAGCAGGGGGAATATGAATGAACTAATAAAACACAAATAAACTACACCAATAGGTAATCCAGATGGTTCTAGTTGCTTTCAGCTACAACTCCGAAAAAATTTCTCAATGATTGCCAATAGCATTTCAGCTACTTACTCTATAGTAGGATCCCAAAGTGTATTGTGCGCACCAATTAAAATAAACTGGACCAAGAGAAGTATGATTGATTACCATTATTTGGGAGGGATAACCGCTTCTTGGCTGATGCATTCACTTGCACAAGCTTATCTTTTGAATTGCGCACAGCCTTAGAACCTATATCTGTTGGCTGGGAGCTAACTTCCTCAAAAACTTCATCTGTAACCTTTGCCTTCTGTTTGGATGATCCTAAAGATGTGGATGGCAATACATTTGCTGGTCGTGCAAATGAAGTACAGCTAACATCTGAATATGACTTTTTGTGGTTTACACCTTTCTTCTTGCTCAGACCAGGAGTATTTGAAGTTGACACTTTACCCTTTGGTGTGATCTGAGAATTTGCTTCCTCATCCTTCTTATCTTCATGCATTGGCAGACACTCTTTGCCATTACAGTCAAGTAACCTGTTTTCCCATGGACGTACAGCCATCCACCTGTCTAACCAATTTGACCCCCAATGGTTCTCACCAAGTTCAAGATCTTGCAGGCTCGTAGAATTTTGTTGCTTGGAACCAGCTTGCCGCTGACAAAGATGAAAACACTTGTCAGTGACTCCATAACCTAAGAGAATTGAGAAGTAATACAAAGCTGTAGGGAGGACTGTAAGAAGCCAATAGCCAATAATTGCTGTTCATATTGTAAGTAATTATGGAATGTATTAGAGATAAGTCTAACTCATGTACATTGTATCTTGGCTATATATGAGATCCACCCCTCCCTAATGGAGTGAGGTGTTATCCCAATACCCTACAGAATGCTCACGATAGTTTGCTATGAGCATCAATTCAGATTGGTGATTTGAGGAAACTAGTACAATAATGACCTGCTACATGTAAAGAGCTTCAATTTGTTTGTGCTCGTTTATACGTAACAGGTAGCAAAGGCAGAATGTATTTTTCAATAAAAATAAACAGTATAGATATAGCTATAATTGCTATTATTTGATATCCATCGCAATATCCATGCTTTTCTAACAATTCAGATGCCCTTCGGCTAATCTATTAAAGAATCGCAGGCCCATGTAACACAATGATCAACTGATCATCTACCTAATGAAAGGAGAATATACATTATGAAGATTGCATCCATTCCAAAACCATCCTTCATGATGGTCATCATATATACTTCAATGACTAACAAACTATAACCAAGGATTTTTTTAGTTTTTTTTAGAAGAAACTAACTGTAATCAAGAAAAATAATTGACAGAACCTCGAGCACTAACTCATTGAGTGAATTCACTCAACAAGTTCTGGTCAGCTTGCAACTTATACACTTCTTCTCAGCACAGCAAATGTACCCACCAAAAAGGCAAAAAAATACCTGATGAGTCAAAGCATATGCCATTGCCCTCTCACGCTTAGCAGCAGCTTCTCGCCTTTTCAATGCTTTAGCTTGCATTTCCTCCATGGAACCAATACTGCCACACCAGCCTCCCTACATTTGTTGTCGTTGCAGAAAAAATCAAGAAAAAAACGATATATAAAAAAATACAGAGCTCATTAGAGAAGAACCATAGAGATATTCTACTGAAATCACACAAACAAGGTTGCAAGTCACCCAGTTGTAGTGCTACCAGCCAGGGATCGAACCCTTGTTCCCACACACAAAAAAAGGTCTCTCACAGAGTAAACTGCTTTCAAAGATATACACAATTGCGTCCCTGGGCAGCTGGTGTTCACTGCCTTTCTCAACCTTAATGGCAATTGCAATGCCGTCTGTCCCCATGGGTTAGCAAGCAGTGGTTAAAAGCAAGTCAACTCATAAGAAAATATTACCTGACCCTAATCTGCCTACGCCACACTACTATAAATTACACTCCACAACGCCATCCAACTGATATTGTGCATCACCTCACCTTGGTCGTTGAGGAAATGAGGTTCTGGGGTATAGCTGAAGAAAAAGGCATCACATTGTTGACTGCCTATTTGCTTGGTGGTGTCTAAACCCTTTTTCTTGACGTCACTCCCCCCGGTTTTTAGGCATTTCTGTTTTCTATTTTCTGTTTTCTATTGTTTTCCCTTTGGGTTTGTGTGTGAATGTGTTGTTGGGTGTTTTGTGTGAGTAGGTGGGTCTCTCCCCCATTTTTTCATCTTCTGCGCGATCGAGAAAAAAGACATTGCATCACCTCAGGCCACTGTAGGCCAAGGTGGAAAATGTCAGAATTAGATGATGAAGAATAATAAAAGCAGAAATGTATGATGCATAAAATGTACTCAGATTTAAAAAAAAACAACACACAGGCATCACCCGGCAGAAGTAATGACTTCGAGACTATGTTTCCTACCTCAACTTCTCGGACATGGTTCTCATGATCATCTTGTTCAGGAATTTTTTCCGTGCCACTTGATTTTCCAAGGCAACACGAACTTGTCTTGCTCGGACACGAGCTTGTGCTTTTACCAGTGCTTGCATACACTGAAGTGTCTCTGCTGTTTGCCTTCTAACAGAATGACCCCTAATAAGGGCTTGAAGTAGAACTATTCCTTTCAAAGCCCGTAAAGCACGCCTTGCCTGGTAGATATGAACCCAAAAAAATCAGAAATCCAAAACTAAATGCGAAATGAAATCATAGACTAAATACTTTACTAAAGTTGTCGATTCCTTAACCAGTGCTTTACAAAACTTACATCTAAATACCGTTAAGCTAGGAAAAGAAGCCTCGTAGTCAGTATAATAATGTTTATGCTTTCTTGACAATCGAAAAAATAATAGACTTCCTAGTATTCCAAAATGGTAGAACTCCCTAAAAAGTTATCCTTTTTCTTGCACCATCTGATTTCATATCGACCACACTAGCCTAAAGTTTCCAAGTTCTTTATTTGGACAAATCGATGAAAAATCAATACAATCATAGCCAATATATACTATACTTGGTATATATCAGTAGGTACAGAATATTTTGAAAAGATAACATACCAAGAACGCTTCGAAATGCAGACTGGACAACAGTTGCGGCCAAATCTTCTTTACTACGATGTTCAGCCTGAGAAATTTGCACATCAAGTGATGTACTGTCTGAACAAATTGAATTTGAAATCGTCTGTGTGCTTTTGTCATCAGTCAATGCTTCACTTTGTACTGTAATTTCTTCGACTGCAAGTGCACCTCCAGGATCCAAAGAATGCTTCCGTTTGTGCAGCGATTGATTAGCAGAGCTCTTCTACAACATTTATAATTCATTTTCACGGTGAAAAGCTAATCCAATTAAAAGAAAAGGATATAATAGGTTAAAGTAGAATGGTGATAAGCAGCAAGTCAAGTTGGATTGTAGGAACATATGATAGATGTAAAAAAAATGAAACATTGTAAATCTAATATATACAAGTCACATATGAGCAAACTACATTAGTTCATGACAAAGGCTACAATAGTTTGTATGGCATTCAATTGTACGAACTATATTGAAGTAAACAGTCAGAAACGTGTGCAAAGGAAGCTGAGCTAGCTTAGCGGGTTCAGGTCCTCATCGAGACAAATTTGGGTGCCTATTTTCTTCTTAAAAAAAATGCCACCTATTTGCTCCTAGGTTGATCTAGTTTTTTCTTAAAAAATGAATGTGTCCATGGAAAGGTTTAGAGCTGTTAAAGCTTCAGATAGCTATAATCGAACTAGGCAAGTAGCTAACTGATTTACAGGAAGGAACTTCAGTTTAATTACATTCAGATTTCACTGCCTAAAGGACCAAACAGATCATCTTAAAAAAGATTCCCTGGAGTAAGGATGATTTAATAGTCTAATAGTGCACAAATCAATCATCCATCCATCACTAACAGGCCAACTAGAAATTAAATCAGAAATATGCCATTAAGTGCGCAATCACAACTTTGTTTCAGTATGCTTTTGTCTTCTTCTCTTTAGTAGGTGAGACCAGAGGGAATAGAAGCACTGTAACTGATACTGCAAGGTTGCTACATCAGTGCACATTTAATATGCAGGGTTGCTAGCTTTAGCCATGTAATGTCAACAATATTTTTCGTTAATCGTCATGTTAAATGCAATCGTGTATTCTTGGTACCGAACGTAATGGATGGAATACACTTCTTGTCTTTATGTCATTATGTGCACTACTGTTTACTGAAAGTGAAGCAAATTGGTTAAGGAACAGGCTTGTGACGAAGACATGCCAACAACAGAAGCTATGTGGCATCCAATGAACAAGTTTTGGTAAACCTTCTATTCTTTTGCAGTTTCTGATTCTTCAAGGCTTGTCATTTTCTCGCCGAGAAAGACAAAGAACAAGAACAATCGCAGCTCTCCAAAGTTGTGCTCATGAAAGCAGGGAAAATAAGAAAAATACTTAGGTAAAAGTATTGTGCATCATTGATGTCCTGGTTCAGGCATTGCATTTAGCCAAATTATAGTTATTATCCCAACATGTAGCAATTTTCAAAAAATCATCACAAAACTGAACTGTAGCAGCTACACTAAACTTCAGGTGTATATGCATTTCTGAACATGGCAACATGAATAATTCATTAATGGGGACGCCCAAATCCCTGGATACAAAATCTGCACAAAAGAATAAACCTGGTGGAATGCCATGACTTACAGTTTCACTGCTCTCAGCATTTCGTCCTTTTTCTTGCTTTCCTGCATTCTGCCCTTTTTCTTGCTTCCTTATGCCAACCAAGGATTTAATCCACTTGGATGAGATACCCATGATACTCCTTCCTTCCCTTTCTCTAACTCAATGACCTAAGGCCAGTTTGTTTGCAGTGATTAGTACACTATATAAAGAAGTAAAAGTCGCTTGTGCTTAAAACTTAAGTTAATACAAAAGGGCGATGGGTACCGAGAAACTCAACATCACAATTGCCGGAATTTAAAGCAATGGCAGTGGCACTAATTCCGACAGAAGCGCTACCACATGCAAGTAGTTGAGACAAGAACCAAGATATACAAAAGTTTCTGTGTGAAGATTGAAAATAAGCATCATCGGCACAATTTATGAAATCCAGTGATTAATGCAATAAATAATCTCGCTGATATGATAAGGTGAGTCGGACACCCACTATATTCTGTCAGTCATTACTCTATCTGGTGGTAGTTGCCGTTGTCATTGATACCACGGATACATTACTAGTCAGAACGATGACATCAAACTTGACAACCAATAGCATCTACCATTTAAATCTCTAGCCATTGAACAATATTAGGTATATCATTGTGAAGTTGCTAGAAATCCTTCAAGCATATTCTCAAACAATATTAGGTAATCGCCTTATACCACAAGGAAAACAAACAGCTCTGAGTATGTCCCATGTCAACTTGTGTAAAATGAAACAAACAAGATGGGTACCACAACCATCATTGAACACAGTTTGCCTGAACAGAACCAGAAAGGGGGGGGAAATGACAAATAAGTAAAGGTGTCATTTCACAACACTCGTTATAAATTTGTCGCAAATACAAGCAGCAGCGCCTTTGAACAAACATACACACGGATTGGCCCAGAAGCCCCAACACTCCCCCAAATTTCATCACAGATAGATAGGTATCTAGAGAAATGCAGCAACCAGCAGCAAAGGCTACTTCAACTTGTCCCTTGGCAGGCAGGCGCAGAAAACCGAGCACAAATCAATCAAGCATAGCCCAGACGGGGGCGAAATAGAGAGGATCGAGTCATAGGTCGGACACCAAAATCCAGCAAAATGCCAGAAGACGCCCAACGATCCCACCCCACAACCGCTCCCGAATCCGACGAAATCCGCACCCAAAACAGAGCCAGAGGCGCACATCGGCGGTTGCCACGCCCAATGCCCGATCCCTGGCGCATCAGATGGGGCTGAAGACTCACCTGTGCCGTGCGGAAGAAGAGCGGCCGGGGAGCTTTTGCTTGAGACGGGACTGCCGGGACGAGAGAGAGCATGCGGCATGCCCCCTCGGCCCCTCCCCCCCTCCCCTTCTCTTTTGTTCGTGCCGTGCGCTTGGATTCCGATCTTTTTTCTCTCTCTCTCGTTTTTACATGCGCTTTTCGTCCCTTTGAAGGGAAAAAGTGGGTAAAAAAAAAAGGAAAAAGGTAGTAGGTACTCGTTGCAGTTCGATGGAAGGGGCGGGCACATTTGTACAAAGGCCCTTTGGAAAATGTGCGTTTTTTATTTTTAGCACGAGCGGTTGTGCGTGGCGATGAGAACGTGGCGGCAGAGGCTGGTTGCGCTGCGTCGTGGCCTGTGTGTTGTGTCTGGGGGCAGTAGCCGTTAAGAATGGACGGTTGTAACTTGGAAGTGAAGTGAGTACTCGTATCTGACTTCTGATGTGTCATTCATCGTTTAATAGGATGACACATATGGATACAAATGATGAGATCATATAAGAAGAGAGATCATCTAGTTGAGACTAGTGTACATTATTGCCGGTCCATTGGAAAACCAAGTTAAACTACATGTTAAGCATTCCATTTCATTATTCATCATTATATTGAAAACTAAGGTGGCCTTTACACCACGTATCATTTGAATGCTATGGATAGTTCACAAGACCTATGAAATTATGATCCCCCACTTCGCCACTCACACTACATATCATTTAATTACTACTCCTATCAAGTTAAAATTAGCTAAAATTAATCCTAGCTACTCATTAGCCACTGACTCTAGTTAACTAGAAGATATCCCGTGCTTTTGTTGTGGAGATTGTGAAGAATTTAAAATTAAATTAAGTGGAGGCGACACACATGGCTTGCATTAAGAAGTTGAAAGTTAGTGGGATGACATGACTATTAGTGAGAGATGATGTCAATAATTAGTGGGGGCGATGTAGATGGTTTACATGTCGAGATAAAACTTGCAATGGGATTAGCTTTAAAAGTAGGGGTGGTAAAGGGTCCTTTAATTTTGCCTAGCAAATTTAAAGATCGGACCGTGAGACTATATAATTTTAAACTAAGAATGGAAAAGGCCGATTGTGAGAGAAGGCAAAACGGTCGAATCCATTACCACCCCTAGAGATATAGATATTTGAGCTAATTTTTAACTTCAACTAGTGCCTTGCATATGTGAGCTAATTCACTCGGACAAAGTTAACAATGACCAGGGAAATGATGTAAATCATTCACACAACGAACAAGCATGAGTGATCCTCTATTCATTTTAGGGGATCGTCCACGCAAAAATGAAAACAATAGTTTGAGCTACATTTTCATTATACATATGCACCAATATAACAAAAATTCTTACACGCCCACAAGATAAATGTGCTCCAATACCTTCACACAAAAAAAATGTGCTCCAATACAAATTTGATCATGCTTTGCCTCTGCAAAAACAAACATATCTTTAGGTGGTACTTTTACACTTTCAAGCATCTACAAAATTAATTATCTTAGCCTTTTGTTAGTTTGAATGAAGGGCACGACTATCTATAAGTGTATTCACCGGGGCTGAGAACAATGCTACCCCAGGCGCCAGGCCTTACTCTGTGCTAGCGACACATACATATGCTTTATGTTCATGGCTATCATCATGGTGTATTTCCTATATTAGATACTCATACTTGATCAATGTAGCATAGTTTCACCTACGAGATCCATGTAGAGTCAAGAACTCAAGATTAATGAGATGAAATATTGGGAACACTAATAGGATGTTTGATGTTGTTTAAGAAATGAGTTAGTTCAATATTTTTTTTTTATTTGGTTTGTAAAATAGAATGAGTTATCCATGATCACCTTATTTTGCACGAATTAACAATTGGTAATGGCGTGTGGGGAAATAATTTGAGAAATGGACTCATGATATACCATATTTCAAATTAAGTAATTTCTCAAATAAACAAGCTATAAATGTGCAAAATTCTCTCTAGATTGTGGTCTATCGCACATCTCTCCTTGTATGTATGTTCTCCACTCTTTATACATATAGTCTTAGCCAATTTTACTAAAAGTATGTGATCACCTAGATATTAGAATCCTAATTGATTTATTTATTGTCATGTTCGTGACTCAAACTCACGATCCGTGCTTATACAATTTATATTAAGATATAAATCATGTTGCTAGTAAAGTGCATATAAAAGTACGTAGAACAAAGTTCTACCCGGTTCATTTAAATTTAACAGCCATGATATATTTTCTTTTCTCACAACAAAACAACATAAGTCGGCTTATTAACAGAAACGATAGCCGAACAGCCTGTAAAAAGAGGTATGCCCTTGAGGCCTTGACTGATTGTGATCATAATTGCGGTTGCGGCTATGGTCACGGAACATTTGGTTCGACCAAACTCGTTGTATTCCTCCTCCTGTCTCCTCCACATGGAAGCAAAACCGCAATTATTTGCGGAAGCACGAAGCACGTGGGTGAAAGTGAAAGTGCAGTGAGGCAAAGGAAAGCCCCGGGCCCTGAGCCCATTCGAGGCCCATTCTGCTAGCCCAGCACGGAGAATACGCGTCCGCTACGGCGTTGACGTACTCGCGGTCGTCTGCAGATCCGACTACAACTAGCAACGCGAATCGGCGGTGGGAAACCCTCTTCGCTTCCCACTCCGCTCGGCCACCAGCTTTGACCGCCTCCTCCCCTCCTCCCTCCGCTCCTGCTCCTCCCCACCCCACTCCCCGCAGGAGCGGCGGCGGCGGCGGCGGCGGCGGCGAGGGTTGTATCCCACATCGGCGAGCGGCGGCAAAGGCAAGATGTTCGGGCGCGCGCCGAAGAAGAGCGACAACACCAAGTACTACGAGATCCTCGGGGTGCCCAAGTCGGCGTCCCAGGACGACCTCAAGAAGGCCTACCGCAAGGCCGCTATCAAGAACCACCCCGACAAGGGCGGTGACCCCGAGAAGGTCCGGACCACCCCCGATCCCCCTCTCCCCTCTTGCGATCTGGCCTTGATCCGATCTGCCGTGCGTGATCCGTTGCGGTAGATCGAGGTAGTTCAGGGCAGCCTTTTGCGTTTGGTAGATTTGCCTTCAGGAAGGGGGTTGCGTGTTGGTCGGTCTTGATGTTTTTAGTTCGAGGTTCCTCAGTCCTGTTTCCATGATGTGATCGTTTGGTATATTCGTTGATGCTTCTGTAGCTGGTTTTCAGCTGCGATTGGTAGTTCGTGTTGCATGCGCTAGGTTTGTGGTGGGCGATCCCCGGTCATGTTGTGTACCGTGATTGCGACCTTAGTTGTGTGGGGGATTCGCGAGAACCATCTCCATGTGCTTGCTGCGCTCTGAATCCCAAACAGGTGAAAGAAACCAGCTTTTTAGCTTGCATGCCATGTACAGTTCTCGTGGTCATATATGTTATGATTCACTTCGCGCATGTATATTGGCTAGTCTTTTCTTTTTGATGACAGGCAGCTCCGCAGCCGGTTCAGGGCTAAACATTTGTAGTTGGTGTTTTCATCATTTTCTTAGCAGTGCCTGCATTGTTCATTTTGTGCTGGAGGTTGCTCTTGTGACAACTAACTATTGCATAATAGATTTGCTTTATTGGGTGAAACATGCTGTCAGTTGGGGGCCTATGTGTCAAGAGCTATAGGGTTATGCAGTAACCAATATGCATGGTAGTTATAATGGATTTCTCCCGTGCTTTACACTAATGGTGGTGTTATATTGTCATGGGAAGCTTATCCTTCTCGTCACCTGGATGTTTCAATGCGGTATCTGTGGTCATCCAGAAGACGTTCAATATCTGTTTACTTACCCTCGGATATAATGTGTTGTGTGTAGTGTCTTGGAAAATAAGTTCATTCAACTGATAGTAGACCACAGTGTAGTGTTTTCAGTATCCTACTTTATCATGTGGGGTGAGAAGTTACCCTTTGTAGTTTCATGGCTGAATTTCATGTAGGAAGTTATCCTTGTCTTGACCCTTGTCCTTGCGGTCATGGTTGAAGTCATTGCAGGCGTCACATGGAATGGCAGATAATAGTATGCATTGGTCTAGATGGTTTGTCATCCAATGAATAATTTGGTTGTCCTTTTGTATGTTCCGTGCTTTATCTGTCTGTTATGCAGCCTATGCGATTTCTTATCTTGTAAAGCAGACAAGGTTTGCCTGTTTGGTATAATCACCTGGAGATCGTTACCTTTATTTTTTTTTTGTGATTTTTGTGTTTTGCAACTGTTACATATGTGTTTCCACCACATTATTTGTGCCAGTAATATTGTTTTGCATGCTATACAATTTTTCCATTCCTTGCTTATCTTGTATATCTTTTGTATGTTCCCAGGCTTTATCTCTCTGTTTTGCAGCATATGCAATTTCTTATCGTATAAAGCTAGGTTTGCCTGTTTGGTATAATCACGTGGAGATCATTATTCATTAGTTCTTTTGTGTTGTATACTAACTTGTTTTTTGGAAAATTGCTAGACTGCCCTTGTTTTAAAGTCTAATTGCTTGTTTGCCCTCATTTTGTTAACTTTGCATGTTTGCTTGTTTTAAAGTCTTCCAATTGCATGGTTGCCCCAAAAACAGGGGAAAACAGGGGCAACCATGCAATTGGAAGACTAAAAACACGGGCAAATATGCAAAGTTAAAAAAAATAAGGGCAAACGAGCAATTAGACCTCAAAACAAGGGCAGTCTTGCAAATGGCCCATTTTTTTTTTTGTATGTTACAGCTGTTACATATGCATTTCCACCACATTATTTGTGCCAACAATATTGTTTTTGCTCGCTATACGATTTTTTTCACTTCTTACTTGCTTATTATTGGTTTATACGATGATAATTTTGTTTAGTAACAAAAATATATAAAGTGACGGATGTAAAATATATGTTCCCTTCCTCAAACTGATTCATTACATCTGCTAAATTTCTATTTTGATCCATGATTTTTAGAGTAAAAGCTTTATTTTTAATCCATTTCAGTTCAAGGAGCTCGCACAAGCCTATGAAGTTTTGAGCGACCCAGAGAAGCGTGAGATTTATGATCAGTATGGTGAAGATGCCCTTAAGGAAGGAATGGGCGGCGGAGGAGGCCATGTTGATCCATTTGACATCTTCTCATCATTCTTTGGACCCTCTTTTGGAGGTATTGCCTGGTGCTACCCATATTCATCTGTGACTTTTTTTTGTTATGCTCCTTCAATCAATGTGATTAACTGGTGTTTATATGTTTTCTCTACAGGAGGTGGTGGAAGCAGCAGGGGAAGAAGGCAAAGGAGGGGAGAAGATGTAGTCCACCCACTTAAAGTTTCTCTGGAAGATCTTTACAATGGCACCTCAAAGAAGCTCTCTCTTTCACGCAATGTCATCTGCTCCAAGTGCAAGGGGTTAGTTCTGTTTGCCCTCCCTAATTAATCGAATCATTTTTTTTAGAAAACCTCTGGTTGAGCGTTCTTTCTTTTTTTTTTCAGCAAGGGCTCGAAGTCTGGTGCCTCAATGAGGTGCCCTGGTTGCCAGGGCTCAGGCATGAAAGTCACGATCCGCCAGCTGGGGCCTTCCATGATACAGCAGATGCAGCAGCCTTGCAACGAGTGCAAGGGGACTGGAGAGAGCATCAACGAGAAGGATCGCTGCCCAGGGTGCAAGGGTGAGAAGGTCGTTCAAGAGAAGAAGGTTCTCGAGGTTCATGTTGAGAAGGGGATGCAACACAGCCAGAAGATCACCTTCCCTGGTGAAGCTGATGAAGCGGTATGCTTGTTTAAGCATCAGTGTGATAAGATCTAGAAGTTGCTTTTTATGATTTCAAAACTATATTTGATACATTATGTTACTTGCAGCCTGATACCGTCACTGGAGACATTGTATTCGTCCTCCAGCAGAAGGATCACTCCAAGTTCAAAAGAAAGGGTGAAGATCTCTTTTATGAGCACACCTTGTCCCTGACTGAAGCTCTCTGTGGGTTCCAGTTTGTCCTTACACATCTGGACAACAGGCAACTTCTCATCAAATCAAACCCTGGTGAAGTTGTTAAACCTGGTAAGCCCTTTCTCTTGTAGATAGACCTCAGCTGTCACTTTGTGCTTCTGCAGCTGTATCTGTTTCTGATCCTTGTTTCTTAAATTTGAGCAGACCAATTCAAGGCGATAAACGATGAGGGGATGCCAATTTACCAGAGGCCTTTCATGAAGGGAAGCTCTACATTCATTTCACAGTGGAGTTCCCTGACTCACTGGCACCAGAGCAGTGCAAGGCTCTCGAGGCAGTACTTCCACCAAAGCCTTCTTCATCCAAGCTAACCGACATGGAGATAGATGAATGTGAGGAGACAACTATGCATGACGTGAACAACATTGAGGAGGAGATGCGCAGGAAGCAAGCTCACGCTGCCCAGGAGGCGTACGAGGAGGACGACGAGATGCCGGGCGGAGCCCAAAGAGTGCAGTGCGCGCAACAGTAAACAGACTATCATCAAGGCAATTGGCAGGGTTACCCTTCAAGCGTGAGAGTGGTCTCTTGTTTTTGCTGGCGCTGAGATGAGAAATAGGAAGCTGAATTCTACCCCTGCAAGCAGGGAATGTATCCTTTTTGCTGCAACTGAAAAATGCTATCCAGGCATAGCTGGCTACGTTTTAACTTCTGTTTGTGAGACTTGCTAGATTGGTGGATTCAATATTTATGGGTGCACGTAATGTTTGTGGAATGCTACTGTATAACGCACATATGGGTGCAATGTCTGTTGCATTGCTGTCAGAATGACATCTTCGTTGCACATCGGTACACATTTTTTTTATGTAATGCCTAATCGTGTGCTAATCAGCAATATTGGAATGGTCTGTTTGATGATGCCTGAAAATGTAATATACTTATAGATCATAATAATGTACTGTTTGACTGTTGAGAAAGAACATTCATTGCGGATGAATGAAGAAGAAATGGTGAACAAACAGGGTTGGATGGAATGAAGAAGAAATGGTGAAGAAATTAAACAGGCTAGCGTGGTTGGATGGTGACATGGAATTTCATGCCCAGTTTGCAGTAGTTGCCGATGCTGCATTGGTAGTAGCGCATGCCTTTGTAGTCGAGCGGGACGACGGCCGGTGGGACGCGGAATTCGTTGTAGGTGTCGTCGGCGGTGCAGTCCTCGTACTCCCTCCTCGACACCTGCACCACGTCGTAGAACCCTATCGGGAACCTGAACACTGAACACGCAGGATGCTGGTGACTGGTGAGTGCTGTTGCATCATAAACAATCAATCGGCAGACGGACGGACAAGAGAAGAGAAGAATTCAGTCACCGAGGTTGTCGCCGGCGTAGAACGTGGTGTTGTAGGACCAGGCGAGGTACTGGCCGTCGCGCAGCGGGATGGACCACATCGAGCCCCCGACGACGTGGTCCGTCGCGGCCGTCACGTCGACGGTGAGAAGGACGGCGATCAGGAGCGTGGGCGTGGCCAAGGTCGCCGCGCCGGGCGTCCCCATCCTGGATTGATGATGTCTGTTGGGTCCGACTGCGATGGCCGATGCCGAATGAATGCGCGGGAGTCCAGGACAAGACCAGAGAAGGAAACCGCTGTTGATGCTGTTGCTTTGGATGGAGCGGTTCCTGCCAAGTTGGAGCGGTTACCGTCCCCAGCGACGAGAAGACAAGGGAAACCTGGCTGGCTGTGGCCGTCGTTATCGCAGGAGATGCAGGTGAAAGTGCCGGGGCATGGACGGCTGGACGCGTTCGGTTTCTGAATTTCCGATGGTTCCCGTTTTCTCGAGGAAAGTACGGTGCAGTTCACTCGCAAGGTCATCGTCAGGAGAAACGGGACGGGACGGAACGGACTGACCAGTCATCACAGTCAATGAAGACGCCAACAGATGCAGCACAGTCTAGTCTAGAGAAGAAACCATTGGGAAGGCACTGCACTGCACTGCAGCCGGCACTGCCGTGTGCTGGTGAAGAAGCAAAAAGGAAAAAAGCGCGGCGTGGAAAGGCCCTTCGAATTACCCAAGTTTTGACGACAATACAATTGCGCGCCGCAAGAAAAGGAGGAAACTTTCTAGGAACACCACCACACCACCCATCGCTCTCTATCTCTCTCGAAACGATCTATATCTAGATATATACCAGCAGTCCAGCAGCAAGAACACCGAGCGTGCCAAGAAAGCACGCACGCACTCGCCGTCCCTCGCGTACTATTGCGAGCATGGGCCTCGACGCCGCCTCGGCGATCGCGGTCGGCGCGGCGGTGGCGCTCGCGGTGGTCATCGTGGCCATCGTCGTCGCCGCGTCCGCGGGAGCCTGCGGCGGCGGGGGCCACCGGCAGGCGGCGCCGCGGTGCACGACGTGGAGCGCGCGCTCGGGGACGCCACGCTCGTGACGTACGAGCAGGCGCGGGCGGCCGCGGCTGGGAGCGCGTCCGCGGACGACAAGGAGGAGGAGGCCCCGCGCTGCGCGCTCTGCCTGTCGGAGTTCGCCAGCAGCAGCGGCGGCGGCAAGGCGGGCGAGCTCGAGCTCGTGCGGGTGGTCTCGGCGTGCGGCCACTTCTTCCACGCCGGGTGCGGCGTCGACGCCTGGCTCAGGGCGCGCGGGACGTGCCCGCTCTGCCGAGCTGACGTGTGGACGCCACCGCCGCGGCCCGAGTGCCCGCCGTTGCCGGCGCGATCCGGCGGCGCCACAGTGGGCTCGCGTTAGTGTTCCAGTTAATGTGCTACAGAGCATTTTCTCACCCACTTTTCGTTGTTGATTAGCGAGCCGTAGGATTTTGTTTTACAGAGGATTCTTTGGCTTTGGCACACTATTTCAGCGGCAAAGCTTCTTTCTCTGATGTAAAAACAAAACAACAAGAAACCATTCTTTCTGTGTCGATTGGTGACAACAAATCCACTTTTTTTTTTTTTTTTTTTTTTTGAAATGCAGAACATCCACTTTATAAACCTGGAAGTGGAAGGTATTTTTGGGGAGATGGGCTAAAGTCACAAATTGCACCACTTTATAAAGCTGATTAATGCCAACAGTTGATTGCACCCAAAAATGTTTGTGTTTGTGGATAAACTTTGAACCTCCAATCAAATATTCAAATCAAATAATTACATTTAGCTATGGAGCGAGGACAACATATCGCAGAGAATCATTCATTATACAACCAATGCATATACAGGGGATAGGACAAATCCCTAGAAAATACTGCTGCTTACAGGATCTGAAGGAGCATACCATGTGGACCTCAAATGGGTCACCAAACTTGCATCAAGAAGAGGCCAGCAGGTTCTTGAACCATAACACTGAGTTCTTTGGGTATCTCTTGAGATTGTTGTCGTAGTCCACAAAGTACAACCCGAATCTCGAGGTGTATCCAGCAGTCCACTCCCAGTTGTCGAGAAGAGACCACACAAAGTACCCTCTAACGTCGCAGCCATCCTCCCTGCATTGTTCAATGGTGAGCAGACCTTATTTTTCATAACTTGAGTTGTATTATTCCACCGTTAGTTTTGTATCCATCTGGTGAATGTAAGATAAAGGACTAGTGCTAGTACCTGATTGAGGCAGCTAGGTTCGTCAGGTAGTCATTGTGGTACCTTATCCTCTTGTCATCCTTGAGTGCACTTTTCAGGGAGATGAAGGGACTGTTGCTGTCGTCCATTCCTAAATCAACAGAGAATGTTTTGTAAGTTTCTTATTTTTTTTCCTGTAGTAATGAGTGTTAGAAATACTTTTTTTTTTCGATTGAGTGTTGAAATACTAGTGGCGCAGATTTTAATGAGATTACAAGTTAAATGTCTGAAGAGATGACAATTTAATTTGTCTCAGGAGAGATGTCTGCACTTGCCATTTTCTGTTATGTACACCGGAGGGGTATTGTATCTGTCCTTGACATAGTTCATTAGGCTCCTCATACTGCCAGGTACAATGTACAGCCATATCGAATTAGCCTGCGTGGAGGACAATCAGTTTGGTGAATTTGCAGGTCACATGTACAGTAAGTTCAGAGAAAGAAAAGCAGTGCTGCAGCCTAAATTCTGAGTCTCCTCTTTAATTCAGTGCCACTTTAAGATATATAAGAGAAAAATTCTGTAAAAAAAAAAAGAAAAATGCTGTCAAATCTACTCATGTTCTCTAATATTCCTTTGCATTCCAAAAGATTTGCTGAAAGCCAGAACTCACCCTATCCCCGATTGGCTTCCCATTTCTGAAGGCTGAAAAAACGTGAAGACATTAATATGTCAGCAAGAACCATTCAGACAATCATCCAGCAGAGGGAGACAAAAAAAAAAAGTTTGTTTCTTAAACTCTTAACAAAAGATGATGCAAACTTACGGAGGCTAATAGTTCCTGTGTCTGCCAAGGTATTATTTAGCAGTGTCCCAACGACTGTGGACTCGTCATCCTGGGTATAGAATGTGGTGTAGTGATTAATCCCCATGAAGTCCAGCGACCCCTTCACAAGAGCAGCCTCTTCAGCTGTGAACATGGGCAGCCTGTTTCCTACCCTCGACCTCATTATCTCCGGGTAGTCACCAAAGAAGAAAGGATCCGCAAACCTTCAATTTCAGATCAATCTATCATCTTAGCAAATAACTTCACACAAACATACAACTACAAGTCTGAATTTATGAACTATACTATGTATGTTCAATTGTTCATGATACCACTGTACACAGCTTAGATCCAGGAAAGTCCTTGGGAATTTATGAGCAGAATAATGTGTTGGTGAACCTCACCATCCTAGCTGGAATTCTTGTGCCCTTTTCGTCGCTTCAGAATCTGCTGTGGAGTTTGACATCGGCTCGTACCAGATGACATCAAAAGATATCCCCAGCTGTCCGTTCTGTGTTGCCTGCATAAGAAATGGACCTCAACACCAAGTTCAAAGCTTGATTTCACACTATTCCACATTGTCGATATATGCTCTTTTTGTGTTGGATAGCTTTAGTTTTCAAATGAAAAAACAGATACTTCAGACCTTGTACTTCTTCGTATAAATGTCTGCAACTGCGGCATGAGCCAAGATGATGTTGTGGGCAACTATGTAGGGTTCAGTGCTTGAGTTGCCTTCCTTGCAGTAGAGATGGAGGAGCACCGAGCAGCGCCCTGGTGCCTGCATTCCAGAGTCGTAGCCCTGAACTGTAACAGTGTGTGGCTCGTTGAAGGTTATCCAGTGCTTCACCCTGTCTCCGAACGCCTTGAAACACACCTCAGCGTACACCGCATAATCATTGCTGCCGATATACGAGAGTCTGATTATTAGTGGCCAATCATGCTAGATACAGTACAACTGAACCACTGAAGCTGCGAGGCTTTATTCAAATCTATCGAGCGTGTGACAATGACTCACATGATCTGCCTGTCAAGCCACCCAGCGTACTTGTCTTCCAGGGCCTGGGGAAGGTCCCAGTGATACAATGTTACGTAGGGCTCTATCCCTGCAAGAATGTTTCACCTTGTCAAGACTTTTGGAGCTAATTTGGATGAAGTAGTTACTTTGATAAATCCACAAATTCAGTCTTGGAAGTTGGGTCCAATTTGTAAATCTTTAAGTATGGTGATGTTTTATGTTCACCTTTTGCAAGTAATGCATTGATCAGGTTGTTATAGTGGTCAATGCCTGCCTGATTAATCTCGCCAGAGCCATCTGAGGAAAAATCATAATTAGGATATCACTGTCAGTGTGCTGAATTGATCTTCGATAATCTATAGTTAAAAAGTGTATGTGAGCATTGCATAGAACTGCATATAGTATAGAGTATATAGTCTGGCAAAGCCTGAAACACAAACTTGGGAAAATCCTAGGCCAAGCAATTGAAAATCTGTATGCATCCATTCCCATGTCTGCCATGAGTTGAATATCCTCCTGAATTAGTATATATATCAAGAAGAATTTTAGTTTTTTGGGCATTGGACATAAATTCTCTACAGTAAAGTATGAGTGCTAGATAATAGTTTCACCTCAAAACGGTGGTATTGATCGACTGCCACATCTGCATTGCTAAAGTCAACGATCTTTCCTGCACAAGGGCAAAGAAGTAATTGCCTTACAATGTTGAATAACATATGATTATGAATTTCCCAACTACAAAAGAGCAAAGTGCAAATTGTTTCCTTTCTTTTGTGTCATCCACATCAAGTCTCGATCTATCGGCTTCTTGAAAGATATAGTTATATTGATGCTAGTAGTATTACTAGCCTACTAGCTAAAACTTTTTGTGTTCCAAACTCATTCAAACAAATTCATGGGTCCAGAAACATCTAAACTATATATACCATATAGGCATATACATTTGAATGGATTATTGAAATTATGTAGTGGCACGAGGGCCTAACAGATTTGAAACTTGTCAGCTAAATTTTCATTTCCAATAAATTGGATGCATTGCATGTTGCATCATTTAAACTGAATCCTCATCCAAGAGCCCTGAAAAATCCTACACATATAATTAGACATGGTCAAACGAACAGAGACTCGAAGTTACCAAATGTGTGAGCAAATGTGTCCCAGATAGCAGGTCCTCTTCCATCATCCTTGACTGCTCCCTCATACTGTAAAATAGAAATAGAATAAAAAAAGCTTGACACAATTAATCCTTCGCGTACAGATGAATCAGCAGCACAATCTTGACACCTTGCATGTAGAGGACGCAAAGCATCTCCAAGAGATTAGCCAAACAGACTAGTCAAATTTGATGATTTAGCTACTCTCTAAAATAGATTTGACAAAAAAAAAAAAATACTAGAGTGCTCCAAATTTACTCTGAAAGGATAGCTAGTGAGGTAGGCTATCTAAAAGTAGAGAGCGAATAAGGTGGGATGGAGAGCTAGCCTATGAAGAGTCTGTTGAAGCAATTTTATCTTAGTAATAGCTAAATTTAACTTTAAAAAGTCATTTGGCTAGTCTCTTGGAGATACTCTTATTTTGCAACAAATGATTATTAATTGGTTATATTTTATCAGACCGAATAATTAATAATTTATGTTCGATCCATCACTAATGCTACATAAAACCGATAAATAAAACCCTCTTAATAAGTACCAATTGAAAAATCATCTGTAGCTAGAACCACACCTACGAATGAAGCTGTGGAAGAACGTGGAACTCACCTGGTACGCAGAAGTAGCAGTGCCGAAAAGAAATCCTTTTGGAAAGCTATTCCTCGTCAGATTCTTACTGCTTTGCGCTGTGCATCCTTCTTGTGGTATCATCAGCAGAACAAGCAGCAGCACTACTACTAGGACTAGGACGTTGCATTGCCCTTCCTTCATCATCGTCTCCATGAGAGAGAGAGAGAGAGAGAGAGAGAGAGAGAGAGAGAGAGAGCTTCTGTAGCAATGCTGAGGTCCGAGGAGGAGAATGCGTTATGCGTGGACAGTACTTGTAGAGAAGAAGGAGAGATGAAGAAGGAAAGCTACCATATCCCATCCGGAATGCGTTATGCTTTTGCTTTGAATGAGAGAAGTATGGCCGGCGCATGAAATGTGATTGCTTACGATGATCGATCGAGATGCAGTTGGGATGGAGTCGCAGGCCGCCAGCAGCAAAAGACCCAAAAGTGAGAAGGGAAAGCTCTCGTCTCGTTCGTCCTTATCCCATCCGAAACGTACCCACAGAAAGATTGTGCTGCCGTGTGACGATTATTTATTTCAATGGTAAATTAAAACAAGTAGCTAGCCACATCAAAACAGTTAATAATATTTTTCTCTCACAACAAATCAGCACCAAATTTGCACGGATATTTTTCTTAACATTTTCAACGAATAAGTCATGCACATGTGTGGCAGACTTGCAGTAAGCTATACTGGCAGTTTGGCACAATTTGTTGGGAAGTTCGTGAGGAGGCCCCAAAATAGCCCTCCTTTACTAGAGGTCACGAAGAATATTCCATGTTAATTGACTTAATTCTCACTAGATGTATTAGAAAAAAAAGAAAAAAAATCCTAAAAAAAATGATAATAATCATAAACATGTGGCCTTTAATTTGGTGTACTCTAATAATCATCCATTTTACTTATAAAAATATACTCCTATGACATCATTATAAATTATTAAAATCCGGTAGCACTTCTACTGAATAGCAGAAACCACTATAAAAAAAGTATTCCTCAACTCGGCTTGTTGGCGTGAGATACTAATTGTGTATTCCTAATGTATTCCAGTAATTATTTTTGTAAAGGAGAGAGGTTATAATGTTTAGGCATGACGTCACCATGAAGTCCCCTTCGAAATAGAGACTGCAGAGAGCACGGCTTTCCAGCTTGGCCTTGCTGGTCGCGCGCGATTCGGCGCATCACAGCACGAACGCTTATTCGGCGCATTTACTTATAAACAATGAAAGAAGGGGGTGGGAGGGGGCAGGGGTAGCAGGTGCCGTGGCCGGGTGGTAGACGAGGCAGCACCGTCGTCCCCCGAGATTAGGGTTCCGGCGAGGTGGACGAATCAGCGACGCCGATGACGGTTTAGGGTTGCGGCGAGGTCCCCCGTGCCTCCATCCTCTCCCCGCGAACTCCGATAGCTAATGCGGTGGAGGTTCGGCCGACGGTGAGCGCCGCCCGAGCGGGCCAGGGCTGGACCCATCCGGTTGGGTATGGGTAGGCGGCGGGCGCCGAGGTCGTCCATGGCGGCGCGTGCCGAGCTCGGAGGTGGCGGCGGCTAGGGTCGCCGACGGGGAGAAGAAGAGAGACAGGGGAGAAGGCGGGCGCCGCCGACGCCCTAGGGGCGCCACGGCCGGGGCGGGGGCGAGGCGGGGGTAGGGGCGTGGTCACGAGAAAGAAGGGCGTTCGCCGCGTAGGGCCGCCGTGCACGGGAGGGTAGCGTGGCGGTGGTCGTGCCCTCCGCTTAATGGGGCGGGCTTGACGAGTTTTAGGCGGGTTTTAATACGCTTACTATTGGATGGGTGAAAAAAGATGACACTATAAAACGGGTTAGGGCTAGTTGGGTTGACGACACAAACGGGTTGGGGCGCTAGGGTCATAGATCGGTGCGTAAGTTGCATATCATCTTCCGTCGTGACTTCGGTTGTCACATTGAGCCGACGTGGTGGGTCGGGACGGGTGGTAGTTAGTGCTCTTGAAATATGTGTAGGGGCGGGTTCAACCCCCCGCTAGCATTCCGATGTGGTCGGGTCGGGACTGGGGGAGGGGTCACCAAAACTGCCAGCAATGGCGCGAGCGGAGGCGGCGTTGTTTGCGGGAACGGGCAGGGTGCTCGCCCTGGCGAGTGAGTGTAGCAACGACTTGTAGCTACGAACCATTGTGGTATAGTTACGGGCCCGGCCAGCTGCCAGCGCCGAGACGATGGCCTCGCGTCGTTGGGCATCGATCGCTCGCCGTGGGACGTGACCATATCCACACGCAACCAGACGAGAATTGCACACCGAGGGCCCGATCACCTAAAAACCTCCACGCTACCGCCAGAGGCGAAGCTACACTATGACTAGTGGGTGCCTAATCACCCCCTAAATTTTGAAAAAAATCAGTTATAATGACTAAAATTTCACCATATAGGCACCCCTATAACATAAGTTTATGCACTCATAAAAGTAAACACACCCCCTTCGATCTCCTCTAGCTTCGCCACTGGCAGCCGCTCAGGACCCGCCATGAACCGGTTGGGCTTGGGACTTCCGTGTCGCCCCGTTGACCTCAAAGGCAGTGGTAAAATCGGGAATTGGGAAAAGAAGAGCAACTCCTATCTGGGTTAACGACAGTTGATCTCATATAGAATGTAAAAACAAATTACATGGCACTTATATCCAAACCAGTTTTTCAATGGCTTCTACGGCATCGTTGAATCATTCGACGGAATTTCTCTCTTGATTATAGGCTTATGGCAGTGGCCAACGGGCTGCAGCCAACAATATTGATTCACTGCAAGGAAAGCAAGATGCCGCCGTTATGTTCTTGACCATGCTGACTGTCGTTGGCCTGCCCGGCCCAATGCGAGCGGCCGTTTGTTTGTGACCTCCGACTGAGATGAGAAATCGCAGCTGCGGATGCCGAGATCTGCTCCAAACTCGCTCTCTGCTGACGACTTTGACGAGTGGAACCAGGCAGTACAGGTAGAGGTAGGGGGTGCATGGATGAACTGGTCGCCGCCTACCACTCGCGTCGCGTGCCACCGTGTCGCCGTTTACCCCTGGCAGGGGCTAGGGGTCAACTGGCCAGTGTGAACTGTGAAGCATGGACGGACATGGCCAGTGACACCTTAAACAATGACCAATCTGATAGTAGAACACGGATCCGCAGTTATAAGTGCTGGCACAAGAGCGGTCCGTCAGAAGGAAAGGAAAAAGACAAGGGAGGGGTTCACACTTCACACACACGGTTGCGGCATAACATTACCAGACGAGTATTTTTTTTTTCCTGACTGCAGTGGACTAAATCAAAGTTGCCAGTTGTACATAATTTTTTTTTTTAAAAAAGAGTGCCTTCCAAACAGAATTGGGAAATTGTAAGAGTTTTGGTTATAACGACAATTTCGTTTTTCAGACTCACTGACAACCTACATTTTAGTAAAATTTTCATGAACTTTTGAAAAAATCGGACCCAAATTTGATGGTTGAACCTACCGGTCCCTGGCCTTGCGACAGGTAGTCCCAAACAAAACAAACCCTGCCTGCCAAACCATCATAGCCTATCCTGGAAGTCTGAAGACAAACAAAACAAACAAAGCAGAGCTTGGAATGGAATGGAATGGAACTAAAAGTTGAGGGAGCCGGTGCTATTGCCCTTGCACGTTTTGACATTGCACGTTTGGACAAGAGGCCAGGGTAATTTGTAGTAGGAACAACTCCACCTAACCCGCGTCTCGTTGGCAAGGGGCAACGACCAACGCCGTATTACTATTGGGCGCCCACGCCCAGGCAATGTTCTGTGCAGGTCAATCGGCGGCCGGTGCCCATCTGCAGCCCCGGCAAGGTGTGGAAAGAGGAGATGGTGCCGTGCGTGGACCTGTACTCGTAAACAATTCATGTGGTCCGTCGTCCAGCCAAACCAAAAGAAAAGAAAAGGGGACGCAGGAGTAGTTAGAGCGAGCTAGTAACCGCTCTAAGCAACATATAGTCGAGTCGACCACTGGTGGATTTTGACAAGTAGGAGCTGTACATTTTAGGGAACAATCCTAAAAGAAAAAAAAAACGCAAGTCGTACGCTGGTTTGTCACCGCGCTAGTAGCGTGATTTCCCCAGGCAATCCAAGCTCGTCCAAGTTCCAACTGACCAGAGCAACTCGGCCGGATTATTGCTTGCCGCTGACGACGAACTCCCCCGGTGCCGGTAGAAGTGGAACTCGAACCGTCCGGCGATCGATCTCGTCGGCACAAGTCGTCGCGGTCGGCGTCCGCCGTAGCCGCGTGCCGCCGGGTCGCCGACCAATCAAAAGCTTGCTAACGGCCAAACGAAGACGTAAGTACTAAGTAGGTCGCCATCACCAGAGTACGTTCGGAGCGCTTCTCTTCTTTACGCGTTCTGGTTCTAGAAACGAACAATTGTGGGGAAGAAAGAGACGGCAACAAGAACCCTCTTTTGGTCTCTCGAAAAGTTGTAATAACGTACGACAATTATATGTACTCAAACTCAACTCAACTCAAGGAATTATGGATGAAAGACAGCAGGAAATCCTCTGACACTTTCTACGAACAACACCCACCCACCTCTCTCGCTATCTCTTTCCGTTGACGACCAACTGAGGCTTATACTAAACAAACACTCATCAATGAGCTGATCTTATACTACTATATAATAGCACTGATACTGATACCAGCAGCTGCGCAGCAACGACCAAGAAAGACACAACCGCCACGCGCATTGCTCGTACCGGCCACCGGCGCGCACCGCCCAGCAGCAGAGCAGCAACCAGGCAACCGACCGGCATGACCCCCGACTTGGCCTTTGTGCTGGAGATGGCCGCCGTGGTCTGCTTGGTGGTGCTCATCGTCGTCATCGTCGCCGCCGCCGCGGGCGCCTGCGACGAGCCTGTGGCCTCCGTCGTCACGGGGCGGCGCGCCGCGGTGCACGACGTCGAGCAGGCGCTCGGCCCCGCCACGCTCATGACGTACGACCAGGCCAAGAGAGGGACCGCGTCGGTGCCGACGCCTGCGGAGGGCATCAGTAAGGCGGACGGCGTCGGCGACGGCGAGGAGGATGGTGCGCCGTGGTGCGCCATCTGCCTGTCGGAGTACGCCAAGGGCGACGAGCTGGTGCGTGTGCTGCCGGCGTGCGGCCACTTCTTCCACGCCGACTGCCGCATCGATTGGTGGCTCCGGCACCGCGGGACGTGCCCGATCTGCCGCGGAGGGCTTCGGCCGCTGCCGGCGTGCCCGCCGATGCCGCCGCGTGTGGCCGGCGCCGCGACGGGCCGCGGTAGGGGGTGAATGTGAATCACCTCAGCTCAGCCCGCTCGCATTGTTGATTTCTTGGTTAGTTGTTAGGAGTTTGCACGGTGCACATGGGCATGCACAAGCTGAGGTCAGCCATCCGCTGGTTGTACGTTCTTCGATTTTTGGAACTACGAAACTTGAAACATTAATATTTATTAAATGATTATCTAAGTTTAAATTTGTTTGTCACGATTGTATATTCTTTACCTTGAAAACAAGATCTCACGCGGCTATGATTTCAATGAAGAAAAAAAGAATAACATCGAGGCCCTACCACGTCATTCACACAAAAAGTTATATTAGACCTTGGCATCTATTACAATTTTGGCTTAGTCACCATCCAAATATGTTACGCAGAGGGAAAGTTGTACTAGTCCGTGGTACTGTATTGACTGTGATGATAGATTGGACTGAGGTTTTCCTCTGTAAACAACGACTAATCAACTGAACATTGGCTCTTCGTCTGCGTGTGGACTGGACCATTTCTTTTTACTAGGATACGACTTCTTGGAAGCTGCTAGATGCGAGGTTTGAGATTTTTCAAACTAACCAAGACATCATGATTAGTTCGTTTTGAACGATGAAGACATAAGCCTCCTGCAGATTGCAGTGGTCTGCGTGTGGACTTGGCCAGTTCTAGTTATGATTTTCTTATGACTCCTTGAAAGCCCCACTTGTGTAGCCAGCATTACAGGCTGTTAGATTCATGCAGTTGATCAGGTAGAAGCCAAGACTTTTCACAACAATAGAGTTAGATCCAGGTTGGACAGAACATTAGAAATTGAAGTAACCAATTTGGAAGCAAACATCGTGTTTGGTGAGGCCAACTGACTGAACGAAACACAGAAGTACGAATTAAAGCAAGCCAGAGGATGATGCCTTTGCCGGTCACCCTGGCTGAATTCCAACTCCAGTTTTCTGGAGCAGAGGAGTGCATGTCAAACCACCAGACGTTGAATGATATACACATCTCACGCATTCTCCAGATATATTTGACACAATTAACTTTTTTTTTAGATTATTTGACACAATTAACTACAAACTTTTTTTATGTTAACAGATAATACAATACAACTATTTGGTGGCAACAGAAATCGAGTCCACCACGCGGGGGCGAGGTGTTGATGGCCCACCACTACGAGGGTGCGCACCCAAATCTCCTTGGTGAAAACACAGGCGCTGAGGAGGTGGTCTTGAGTCTCGTCTCCCTGGTCGCAAAGCGCGCGGGTCGCGTCCGGTTGCAATCCATGCCGCCGCCTCCGGTCTGCAGTCCACAGTCTCTCGTGTAGGGCAAGCCAAAAGAAAAACTTCACCTTCAGTGGAGCACATGCAGCCCAGACCTCCTTTGCGCCCGCCAAGGTTGTCGCGCCGAAGAAGAAGCTCTCATACGCGGAAGAACTGGAGTAGTTTCCCGCCGGGGTCCAGCGCCACACAAATTGATCTTGCACGCCCGCCTCCTGTAGTTCGACGTCGAGCAGCATGTCCTAAAGTGCCGCGTACTCCACAAGGACTGCCGCCGTTTGGGGGCCAGTGATGTCCCTCACCTAACGGCGACCGGCGTGGGCATCCTTCACCGTACGCTTCCTATGTCTGGAGCCGACCGCACAGAAGAGGTTGGGCGCAAATGTGCAAATTGCCCCCATCGGCAACCAGTTGTCCGTCCAGAATCTGGCGTTGCACCCGTCCCCCACCTGCACCTGGACGGAGGCCCTGAACATAGCGTCCACCTCACGCTCGAGCCTGGAAGGCAGGCCAGCCCAGGGAGCCTCCGGGTTGGTCCTCCTCATCCACTCCCAACGCAGGCGGAGAGCAAAGCCAAGGACCTTGAGGTCCGGAAGACCAAGGCCGCCCAGGGGCTTCGGCAAGAAAGCGACCTTCCAGTGACCCTGCACTTCCCCGCGGCAACCTCGCTCGAACCCGCCCATAGGAACGCCCGACGGTGCCCGTCAATCTCCTTGATCGCCCAAGGTGATAGTGTGCGGCAGATGGAGACGTGCACGAGTATTGCCGAGAGAGTTGTCTTGGCCAAAGTACAGCGGCCCATGGTGTTCATCAGGCCTCCCTTCCAGGTGGGAATCCTGGCCGCTACCTTGTCGACAATGGCCTGCTCCTGGACACACTATAGCCTGGTGACTGAGAGTGGCGCTCCCAAATAGGTCACCGGGAATGGCACCACACGGCAAGGGAACACCTGGAGCACATCGGCAACCACCTCATCGGAGCAGCGGATGGGCGTGATGGAGCACTTGTCCAGGTTGGTGTGCAAGCCAGATGCCCCAGCAAAGAGCTCCAGGATGCAGCACACACAACCGAAGTCCAAAGCGCACGGTGCGAGGAAGATGACGAGGTCGTCGGCGTACAACGAAGCCCGGTGTTTGATAGCGTTGCCAGGGGGGTGAGCTGCGTCATCGGTCGGCCTCTCTGAGGAGGGAATTTAGCACCTCCATGACAATGACGAATAGCAGCGGCGAGAGAGGGTCGCCTTGACGCAGTCCCCTGGCGTGGTAGATGCGTCTGCCCGGGCGGCCATTGACGAGGACTTTGGTCGTCACAGTGGCGAGAAGGGCGGAGATCCAGTCAGTGCAGGGGAAACCCCAAATGCTTTAAGACCTCCAGCAAAAAAGCCCATGACACGGTGTCAAAGGCCTTTGCGAGGTCCACTTTGAGCAGTATCATGGGGGTCCGCCGAGCATGGAGCCAACGACACGCCAGCTGCACCGTGTGGAAGTTCTCATGTATCCTCCTACCGCGGATGAAGGCGGACTGGTTCGGCTGCACAATCTCGGACATCCGCGGCGCAAGCCTGAGCGCCAGGCCCTTAGCGAAGAACTTCCCAATGGAGTGCACAAGGCTTTATATGCCCTTGTTGAGATCCATGTCTTATCTGTTAAAGTTTGTATGCTAAAATTATGAACGATAAAGCTCTGTTTTTTATTCTAGATTTGAAAGGAACTATTTTCAACTAGAAAGCCAAGTGTACCATGACGAAAATTTCTGGAACTAGAAATACTCTCCTCCAAGAAAACTTCCAGCTGAAACTATGCCAAATAGGGCCTGTGCTTGAAACTGATTCAGTGCAACCAATGCGAATTGTGAATGTTCTGAAATCACACTTTATTTATGTACATACAAAAATTACATATTGAGCCTAATAAGCAAAAGCAAGCACAACGTATTGAAATCACACTTTTTAGGCTATATAGGGCCCGTCAACAGAGTAATATTGCTCTTATTACAACATGTTGAGCAGCAAGTCCGATCGATCGAGTTAATTCAACCCCGTAAATGAAAGAGGAATACAAAAATAATGAAAGAGGAAACACACACAAAACAACAACCCTACTCCCTCTCCCCATGGAGTTCTTTTGACTTTTTGAACTTAATGTTTGACCATCCGTCTTATTCAAAATATTTATGCAAATCATAAAAATAAATTAATCAATATTCAAGTATCTTCATTGATAAAATAAGGGTAACAAAATAAATTATATTTGTACAAAAAATTTGAATAAGACAAAGCATCGAATAAGATGGCACGGAATATAGGGTGACAAACTTCGATTAAATAGTAGCTAATAATTGACCTTGTCACATGGACTGTCTTTCTTGGAATAGTATGGGTACAAACTTCTTGTCTTTGCTGATGTGCTTCCCTAACGCCTAGTCTGAATCTCCTGTGGGGTCATAGTAGCCTAACGCCCTCCCTGTGCTGAGCAAAATTCTTCCATCCCTTGGATCTATGGCTATCGGTGTCACTAGCTCTGCGGAGTACTCTGGTGTGAACCTCCTGAGATCTATGTAGTGCTCCATGGACCACGCCGTGCCATTGCCTTTCATTGCCCAAATCTCCATGCTGTCCAAGCGTGGGTGTGAGCACACAAATGCAAACCTGCCCTTGGGCTCGACAATAGACACACACTCCTCGCTCTCGCTACGGCGCAACGGGCGGCCCTTCAAGATCTTAAATTCGCGGGTTGCGACATCAAGTGCGATGATTTCACCATAACCCGAAGATTTTTGCCCGAGGAGCTTACTGTCTGCCATCCAATAAATCTTTCCGCTTGAGTAGGCAGGAGGCGTGTCAGCAGCTATTGGCCTGCTGGGAGGGTCTAACTCCGCCCAAAACGTAGTATCATCTCCAATGGTTCGAATCTCGCACTCTAGCTTGTAATCCCGTGTTGTCAAGTTTCTCTCCTTGAATGTGATACGGACTAGGACATGCAGGCCACTCTCCGCATCATACCCTAGGCCTAAACGGCCCGCAAAGAGGTGCATTGCTTGTCCATCATCGTCATCCAGGGGTAGGGCCTTGTAGTAGCCAGTGATAGGATTGCACACAAAGTCATAAGACATGAAGGCTCCCGCGTTGAGCCCATGGCAAGGCTTGGAACAAACCACTCTTGATGCCTCGTCTATCAGTGGCGGCACTTGCGATGTGTCCTTGATGAAATTCTCCAACGGTTTGAAACTGTTGGGCTTGCCATCGGTAAACATGATTTGAGGAGGTGCCCGAGCCCGGCGATGATGATATCTGTAAGTGATCTTCGACAAAGCCGTCGCTCTTGATTATGGCACGCCGAGTCCTTGCACACCGTTCAAGCGTCCAACCGCGGCGCCGTAAGCCGTGGATGGACACGGCACCAGCGCTCCGCAGATGGCGATGAACGAATCATCTCGTCAACCGAGCGGCCAACCGGCACGAGGCTCTCCTCAAAGAAGCCCATGGTAGCGAAATGCCCATCGCGTGCACTACCGGCTCACCGCCGCCCGGTGGGTTCCCGTGAGAAGAGAGTCACCGGCGGGGTTGTTGCTTGCCGTGTTCCACCACAAACACTTTGCACGAGCCTGTGCCAAACATAATCTTCTTCTTGTCGGTCGCTAGTGGGGCGACCCAAGTGACCTGAAAGGCCGAGGCTTCGGCGTCCGCCATGGCCGCCCAATCGAAGCAACGAAGCTCCTCCCAGCCGGCGCAGCAACCTTTTGCCGCCGCATCATAGTCTCTCAGCAGCCATATGCGGTAGGGGTGAGGGCAGGCCAGCGCCGGCGCTTGGCTCGAGAAATAAGCGCACAAACAGCCATCCAACTCTGTTAGGTCAAAACCAAAACAACCACTGTGCAAAAGCTTTGCTGGGGGCACCAGTGTAGCAAAAGTCTCGTCCGCGGACGTTGAAGGCAGTGATGACGCAATCTTGTGCGACGGCGCGAGGCTCCCGCTGCGTAACACGGCTCCTTGGCCATGCCTGACTCGAAGGCGGCGGCTCGACGGCGGTTCCGTGGCGGCAGGCCTCCAGTAGGTGGACTGGTCCAGAGTGAAGACCTCGCAACGCATAGCGTCACGGTGCCAGTACATGCGCACAACTTTGTACTGGTCGGTCGTCGAGCAGTGCCCCAGGCCGTAGGGACACGAACGGGCGAGGCTTGTACCACCCGCCGCCCTGAACGGTGTCCTGTCAGGTAGAGCCAGAATGTGTCCGGTGGAAGGGTTCCAGACGTAGTAGGCGCTGTAGCTAGGGCAGCACAAGAGGACGAGCCCGTTGCAGGATTTGTTGTAGTTTATAGGGAAGACCTCCTCTTGCGCAAACATGGCGGAGTTGAGGATCTCCTCCACCACCGGTGGGCCAAATTGGCGGCAAGCGTGGAAGGAGTCGGTGTACCCGGCCGGCCTGACGAAAAGCCCACGCGGATGAGCTCGGCTGGAGTGGAGCTGGCGGAAGCGCGGCGACGTGATCAGGCCGTGCCACGACCGCGACACGCACTGGAAGCGACGCAGCGACTTGGCTGGCAAGCGGGCCAGGATCTCCTCCACAATCTCGTCGGGCAGCGCGGCGGCCTTGATCCGTCGCTTGGGCCTCGTTGCCGTAGCTCCCATGGTTACAGTTTTCGTGGGCTGGGCTGGGATATTGATCGGCCGGCGCTGGCTTCTGCTGCTGCTGAGGATGATGATCAATCAACTGCTACTGCCGTAGGTGCTGCCCCTGGCTCTCCTTAAATAGGGATCCCAATCAATCATCAACGAGTTCGCAACGGAACTGGGCTAGTAACCCAATTCGATTCGGAGAGCGCGACCCACAGGGTACAGTAGATTAGAATACTTGTTGGGTTATAAGTTATAACGGAGTAGAAACTGTAGAATAGATGCAACAAAAGTTCGAATCCGATCTGGTCTGCATCTTATGAGCCTTGTCCGATTAACGGATTGGCTGCATCGCGTATGTAGAGTAGACTGCATCCCCTACATACGTATCCTCAGTGCACGACGCGTGGACAAGTGATGAAAGCCGCAGCGCCGAACTCGGCTTGGCTTCCGTCGGCTCCCTCGGCTTGGCTTCACGCCCGTTTGCTGAGCGTGGCATAATAGCCGGCCCTCTTTTGGCTTCGTAGGCTAGGCAAGGTACCGGCCTCAGGCTTCAGATCGTTTCTTGCCCATCGCCGGGTCGTATGTCAATGTTTTGCTGACTGGAAACCATACTGTGCAGAGATAATAATATTTTCAAACTTGTCCTCCACACCTGGAGGCTAGTTAGGGTTTAGGGTTCGAAAGTTTGCCATCAATTGGAACTTCAAATCACATGGATCCCAAGATATCTGTACTGGTTGTTGCCATTTCAGTTAATTTGTTTAAATGATATCTAACTGTGTGCTATCAAATTCATTATGGCACATTGATGCTATATTGTCAAAACACAAGTTTTTTTTTTTTTCTCGCTTTTGATCAAGGATAGGTTAAGTACTAGAAATCTATTGAGAAGGAGAAACATGCAATTGGAATCTTTTAACTGTGAACTCTGCGGTCTGTCAATACAGGGAAGTGTGGAATATTTAATTTTAACTTGTCCCTTTGCTAGACGATGTTGGGGAATCATTGGGCTGGACTATTCTGACGATGCAAGTTTTTCTACAGTTGTCAATATTTTCAGAGATCAGTTCTTCATTGTGGTTGTTATTCTCCTGTGTTGGATGTTTTGGTCAGCAAGAAGTAAAATCATCTTCGAAAGATCACAATGGTGCATTCAGGATTGCAGAGTGGTTTTTTTCACAAGGAGATCTTACTAATCTGTCACACAGTAAAAGCAAGCCTTAGTTTTCAGTTTGATCAATGGATCACATATATTTTTTAGTGTCTCGATTGCTTTCCCTTTTTATTTCCTTTGTGTTTTTCTTTTACTGAGCTCTTAGGCAGATCATTCCCCTCCATTTTTTTTTCTTTGGATTGGCTTGAACCCTCCTCCGTTCTTTGTTCGTCAGTTGTTTTAATCTAATAAGATCCTCTCGAGGGGCACCTCCAGTTTTCTAAAAAAAACATTGATGCTATACAAAGTATATATTTTTACTTAATGAAATTCCCCACAAAAATACTGGTACTAGCCTTGATATGTGTGTTTATTCTAATTCCGATGAGCATCCTTAGAAATCCGTTCTTTGGGTACTCATTGATTTAAGCTTTTAGTATCCTTGACTCGACTTTGTTTCTGCAGCAACAGTAATCAACAACGAAATTGAGATGCCACTCAATTAACAAGGATGGCAAATCAGTGGTTGCAACAACTGCAAAAGGTGTCCTTAACAATGACTCTTCAGTCAGCAAAGGTTTGTGAAGCTAGCACCTAGGAAGAATTTACGAAGAGGGTGAGCCCTGACCTTTTAATGTTGTATGTGCTCACTTGACTTTATTCTTAAGTGAAAGTCTGAAAGATCCTTAAACTTTCTCTAGCAACTTTACAGACATCACATCAGTCACTTGTGTACCAGTTTAGCTCAGAACAGGCAATTGCTAGTTCTGACCAAATACATCAACAATTCAACATCCTATCATACAAACAACACATATGTTGGGGTTCTCTTCATAGTTTCTGACCTGGCAGACTATTTCTTGTGGTGCACTTGTTCTAAGTCTGTGTGTGTCATTAGTGGTGGCAGCCAGTTGAACTAGCCTAATATATTATCATCTTTTCTATAATGCAATGGCATGCAGCTTGCATGCATGTTCAAGGGTACAAAAGCAAGCAGCTATACATTGGACTGTTAAAAACTTGAAATGAGCAGGAATGTCTACAGTTTTACTTGCTTATTTAACTAAAATCTTAGAAATAAGTAACTGCATTCATCCAATCAATGTTATTCTAATGCTAGATGGCTGGAACTATGTCCCATTCCTCCCTCCATATAAGCACCAGATAGAAGATCTTAGCACTCGCTTAAAGCCGTAACAGAACTTTATGAATTCAACAATGTGCCCGCTGCATCTTTGTATCCTTGAAATCTGACATGATATCATCATTAGGTGCAGTGTTCTAGTTTCACCTTCGACTTGTACAAGCAAGTTGTTGGCGATGTATTGACCTGTCTGAAGTATAGGAGGAGCCTCAAATGAATCTCCCTCTTCCCTAGCAAAACATTTGATCAGAGATTGAAGAAATAACCTGCAGGTAGTAGGCTGCCAGTGCTCCTGCAGGTTGCAGTCCTTCAAGTTCTAGTGTTGCTGGCTTGCAGCAGATTGCGGGCTGCGCCACTGAGGCTAGCCTCAACGGCGTGGGGAGAGCAGAGAAGTATGGCGACGACGACGAAGCGACCACAACCACTGCTAGACCGCAGGAGGCCTGCTGATGCAGTGACAATTTGAGCGCCGACGGGAGCAGATCCGGCGAAGGGGGCGGCGAGATGAGCAGATGCGACTATGCCGACGGAGGCCGAGCAGGACGCCTGCTGCTTGCCTCGCTACGTAGGCGGACGGAGCGGCGGCGGCAGAGGCGGCGGAATCAGCTGCGGCGAAGGGGGCGGCGGGATGAGCCGATGCGATGGCGGCGACGGCGGTCCAATACAACCCGTGCTGCTTGGCTCGCTGCGTCGGAGCCGAACCCTGAAGGCAAGCGTGATTTTAGCTTGACGAAGCCGAGCCGATGGAGGAGGCGGCTTCCTGGGCGTTGCGAAGCGAAGCCGAGTCCGATGCTGTCCGATGCGTTGGGTCCCACATGTCGTAAGCGGAGCGTGCGTATGCAGCGGATGCATATTGCATACGCGGTGCAGTCCCACCCACGCCACCGCCACCGACGACTGCGAGGAGATGCGCTGCATCGGCAAGAGCGCATTCGGCACCGTGGCCAAGGCGCGGCACAGCGTCACCCGCGAGACCGTCGCCATCAAGCGCATCACGGCGGCTGCCGCGCTCAAACACCCATGGCTTGCCAAGGTCGACGCGATGGAGCTGCTGAGGAAAACGAAGAGGCGGAATCGGCGTTGCCCAAGCCCAAGCAGCAGCTGCTCGTGGCTCCAACACTCCCCCAGCGATGCGTGTAACTTAATGAGAGAGTCCTTCGATTTTAAGATCTGATCAGTCTATTCTTCGTCCTGAGAAGGTCATGTAATGCTGAGGCGTGCATTGCATTATTGAATCGATTTTTGAATCGCCTATGCAACGCTGAGACTACATTGCATTACTGAATCGATTTGTGAGAAAGAAAAAAAAAATCTGGTCCTTATAGATTATCAATCATACTCTTGGATATTTATGTACTGCTCTTACCTCAGTATGTGTCAGATCAATTCTTCAGACAGAATTTATTTTATCTTGAAATGCAATGGACTTCTGTTCTCTACCTATTTGCAGATTGCAGTATATGCTCATTGTGCAAGGTTTCATGTGTCTTTATGATTTTTTTTCCCATAATGCAGAGTTTATTAGGTCATTGACTTTTCACGATGTTGTAACATATTGTAGAGTTCATTATGTCATTGCCTATTTAGGATTGTCTATTTATCACTGTTACATGAAGCAATTCAGCAAGACTTGCATGCATCAGTGAACAAAGGAGTGTTTCAGGTATGAGCGGGCAATACTTGCATGCATCAGTGAACAAATGTAAACATCTGTGACCATTTAGAATTCAGATATTCTGCTGTGAACATCCAGCTGAATCTAAAGCATATGATTGCATAACACCAGAGGAATCATATAGGGCAAAACTCAACATTCATATAACAGGATATAACAGATAACATTCAGATAACAGGACAACAGATAACATTCTGCCGTGAACATCCAGCTGAATCTAAAGCATATGATTGCAATCAACAGATAACAGCAATTGCAGAGACTCAACAGATTTGTATTGCACTCAACAGAGGAATTACACGGACTCAACAGATTTCTAGGGCCTAACGACGCGACCGCCTCTTCCAATCGCTCTTCCACTTGCTCAGCAACGTGTCATCCAGCTTTCGATACCTCATGAATAGTGATTCAGGCATTGTCTTGTTTTGAAGCTCTTTCAAGTTCTCGTATCTCTTTGTATATGTGTTCGCGGTCTCTTGTTGATCTGCTAGGAAATACTTGCCCTCCAGCGGATCCATCACTGGCGCATCCAGTGGGATCAGCGAACAGGTGTCGGACTTGCAGCAGAAGCCAGAATCGCTCATCTCCGAATCATGCGACTTCAAGAACCCCATAACCACGCATCGATTGCAGAAACGCAATGCACATCCAGTCGTTCTCCACCTCATGTCCTTCGTCCCACAGACCCCGCAGCTGCTACCATCGGACGGCTTGCGTTTCAACTTCATGCTTCGGAAGACGAGTCCCGACCGAATGTTCCTCCGCCTTTGTGCTCGGCGCTTGTTGAAGCCCATTGCCGCCAATCCGGCTAATCCCGCCAACCCCGCAACCACAGCCGCCGCCGCCGCCGCCACCGCCGCCGCAGATGTGGCATGTCGGCCCCAGTACTGCTGCTGGTATCCGCGTTACGGGCGATTCTGTTCACGGCGTGGAAGCGGCTACCGGAGTAGGCGGGGAGGTCGGAGGCGACGGTGGCGAGGTGGAGGCGTGGGAACGGGAAGTAGATTCCGTGTACAGCGACGCGCGAGTTGATCACCACGTCAGGTTCCTTGATGGCTATGTAGTTGACCCGGACCTCGTCGGTGGCGGAGCCGGCGCCGACGGTGATGACGAGCTTCTGGTCCTCGCCGGCCAGGGTGGGAAGTACGGTGCCGGGGCGGAGGAGCAGGAGGTCGGCGCGGGTGAGGCGGTGCCCGGGGACGATGTGGAAGCGCACCGCCGAGACGTAGCCGTGGCCTCCACCAGTCAGCCTGCCACCAGTGAAGATGACCTGGTCGTCGAGCGCGAACACGGTGAGGTTGGACAGCTTCTCCAGCTCGGGGAACTTGACGCGCATGGCGAGCGCCACGAAGCCGAAGCCGCTGTCGCGCAGGCGGGATATGGCTTCGCGGATCATGATGCGCACGACGGAGGCGGCGGTCGCGGCAGAGGTGGCTGCCGATTTGGCGCTGAGGTGGTGGCGGCGGCGGTAGTGGTGGAGGTGGACCTGGTGGTGGTGATGCGCATGCGCGTCGTCCTCGACGCAGGAGGCGTGGGAGAGCGGCGGGATGAAGCCGTGGAGGCCGTGCACGACGTAGCGGCCGTCGTCGTAGAGCTCAGGTTCGAGACCATGACGCCGTTGACGTAGAGGCTGGCGTGGTGGACGGAGAAGGGCCCGCGCTGTGGCTGGGCGGCGACGTCGAGGCAGAAGCCGGCGGAGGCCGACGGGAGCTTCATGGCGGGCGCGGCCGCGAGCTCGGCGTAGGGGTAGTAGCCCAGGGCCATGTGGTCGAGGAGGGAGGTGGCGTCGCGAGCAGTCGGGGCACGAGTGCTGGAGGAACACGTCGGGGGCCCCGAACACGGTGATCGCCCCGGGCCACGTGACGACGGGCGTCGAGTCGGCGAGGAGCGTGGCCGACGAAGCCATCTCGTTGTACCCCAGCGACGCGAGCACCTTGGCGATCTGCTGCAGGCCGAGGTTGTCGCCCGTGCCCGAGGACACAACCCGCGCCGCGTCGTCGTGGACGGGAGGAGGCGGAGTGCTCGCCACCACGTCCTCGCGGTACGCCTCGTCGACGACGGGTGGTGGAGGCGAAGGGATCGTCGCGTCGCGGTACGCCTCGTCGACGACGGGAGGAGGAGGCGAAGGGAGCGTCGTCGCGTCGTGGTACGCCTCGTCGACGACGATAGAAGGAGGCGGAGGGCTCGTCGCGTCGCGGAACGGCTCGTCGGCGACGAGAGGAGGTGGAGGGCTCGCCGCGTCGACGACGGGTGGGAGGAGGCGCGGCCTCCGACTCGGACGCCTCCCTCAGCCTGCGGCTGCAGCGGCGCGAGGGAGCGCGACATCGGATCCCCGCGGCGAGGGGAGGGGGAGAAGGGGGCGGCGAGGGGAGGTCGAGGCGCGTGGTCGTTTCGCCCGTGTCCGCGGCCGCGCCCATCGCCGCCATGGCGTCCTCGGCCGAGGAGCCTGGGCGGAGGCCACGGTGGTGAAGAAGGGGTTTAGGACGCGCAGCGACTGGCGTGTCTCCCCCCTCCGACTCCACGCGGTTCTGGCGCATGGACGGCGCGGTGTCGAGGCGGGCGGTGGCCGTCATCATGGACGGGGAGCGGTGGTGGTGGTGGTAGTGGGGACCGTGGCCGTGGTGCTGGAGGTGGGAGTGGGAGACGGCGGCGGGGGTGGAGAGGAGCAGAAAGGCGAGGAGGAGAGCCGCCATGGCTGCTCTCCTCTGCTCTGCTGCGGGCGACGAGGGAAAAAGCTGCTGCGGCTGAAACGGAACGGGACGGAGAGGGTGGTGGGGTGGGTCCGGTTTATATTGCCCGAGGGGCAGACGGCAGAGCGAGAGCACGAGAGCGGAGAGCGCTCGCGAGTTGATGAATGTGAATGACGGAAATGCCCCTGTGCTCCTGTACGTCCAAAAGGCTCGGGTTCTCTGCTGTCTTGGCCAGCAAGTAGATCAATGTGAAGGACGAAAATACCCCTCTGCGCCTCTGCAATCTCCGTTTCGGCGGAGAATTCCCAGAATCTTTTTTTTTTGGGTTGTTGTTGCTGACGTACGCACGGTCCTTTAGCTTATCTCGTGCTCAGTTGTGTGCTTTGCTTTTTGCGTCGGTTCTGTTACAGGCTTACAGCCATTGGGATTGGGATGGTTGTTGGTGCCTTCGTGGAATCGTCAAATGCAACGTAGAATTGTGCTTCTACCGAGCAATTTCAAAACTCAGTTTACTGTGTCAGGGGCGGAGCTAGGATGGCCTGTAGGGGTGGGCTAAATAAAGGAGAATCAATAAAAATGAGGTGATTACATGGTAAAATTAGAGGTTAAATATAGTAATTATAAGGAAAAATCTTCCTCCCAGGAGGGTTGCTGCCCGGCAGCTCTGGCCGTGCATCCGCCCCTGACTGTGTAAAGATAAAATTACATGAGGTGAAACACACGGGCAGAATCTTGGAGAAGCTAACGTACGCTTTATACTGTAGCTCAAGAAAATGAGAGTTGCCACTTGCCAGAGTCTTTAGAAACTAATAGTACAATTAAACGACAGTTCACACAATTCATATATATTTTTTTCTAAATCTAAAAAACAATAATAAAATTACATGTACGTATCAAACACTAAGATATGTATAATGCACCTTTCCTATGTCTCAGTTGAAAGAAATTTGTTAAATCCATCTTGTGACATGTGCTTTCTGTCCGATGTGGGCCAAGATGCATACACCACCGTGGAAAATTGTTCAAATCAGTATCTTATGCTTTGTCTTTAGACACCGCCCTCTTTCGTCTCCCTTTTTTCCATAGAAAAAATTATTTATTGTCTTTTTGTTTGTCGTGGTAAAATTGTTCAAAACGTATATTTGAAAGTAATATTATGTGTGGAGAATCTTCTCAACCATGTACGTCCACGTTAGCAGAATTATTTTCCACCGTTTGATCTCGGTTCTACGTTTTGATATGCCTCAATCGACTGCAGCATCCCATGTATATATACGGCCCCTCCCCACGGTAAAAAAAAAAAACAATGCCTCTCGTCCTCTCCCTTCCCTCTCCTCGCGGTAAAAAAAACGAATGCTCTCGATCTCTCCCTTCCTCTCCTGATGCGGCGGCGTCGCTGGAGGGCGCGGCCTCCGCCGCCCTCGCCCTCGCCCCCCTCCTCCACCTCCCCTCTCTTCTTCCTCTCTACCATTCTCTTCCCCGTCATGTCAGTGCGGCGGCGGCGGCGGCGGCCGCGGCCGAGCAGGACGCGGCCCTTGGCGGCGCCATCCCCAGCCACGGCCCACAGGCAGTGGATGCCGCCGGTGGCCGGCCGCCGGCGCCCCTCCACCAACGGTGCGTTCTGGTCCTACATGTTCCATTGTTCCTCACAGAGTTGTTCTCCTTCAATCGAGAAAACCCTAGCTGACTGTCCTCATTTTTTTTTCCAAGGTTTCTTACGATGGCGATGGATGGCATGACAATTCGAGGGGTTAATCTTGGTGAAACAAATCAGACGAGCAAGGCAAGGTCAGTTTCAATTCGGATCTATTGTTTTCCCCCTTCTTCTCCTACCAATCGATATGGTTACTGCTATTTTTTTTTTTTTGCCTGTTGTAGGCTGTGGCCTTCTCGGTTCTATGAAAAGGCAAAAAAAAATGTAGGACAAGCTTAGCATGTGGTTACCGTGGGGAGGGGCTGTATATATACATGTGGTTACATTTTTCTCATATGTGGGACAAGCTTGTTGGTGCCAGTTTCCATTAGAGAATTTGATGATTTGAGAAAAAAGATAGATCATGTTTCCTTGCTCAACCCTCTTCTTTCTCAGTCCTCCCTAAGATGATGCTAGGAAGCTGACTGACTGACTGCACGATGTGCATATATTTTTTACTTTTTTATAAAAAAAATGGTGACAAAATGGGCAGTCAATTGGTACTTTGCTATATTGAAATCAAAAGATATTTACTCCTTTATGACATTTTCAGATCCAATAATATTATGGTTGTATTTTCTTGGTTGGGCTCTCTTATCAGCTCCAACACTTTGTCAAACCTGGGGGCACCTTCTCAAGTTCAGGTGAGTTATTACTCCCCCTTGCCCTTCTTAGATATTATATTAGATTATTTCACAATATAGCTGAATGTTGGGTACTGACCCATATATGTGCGCTTTTCTATTTCCTTTCTGCCCATTTCCTGTAAGCTGTATGTTTACCGCTGAATTAGCTGATAAGAATTTATATTTCCACCTGCAGAGATCAGGGGCGGTCCCTGGGGTGAACTTGACAGGTCAACTTACTATCCATTATTCCTCCCTCATGGCAGAATTATCCTATTTTTCTTTTCTTTCTCTTTTGACCAGAATAGGTCTACTCACTATGATGAATGTTGTGATATTTTAGAGATACAACTGTACAACTGTAGATGGAAAACATGGTGACCATTTCAGTTCTCTTTCGACATCATAACAAAAAGTACAGGATGAATGCCTTTACTTAGTCAGCCAAGGTGGTTAAGAGTGTTATTGTGTTTATATAAACGTTACCTACATTTGGTTTCCAGACTATGGATTTTTGAAGCATCAGCTTAAAACATGTACCATGATTTTTTCCATACTAGAGTTTGAAAGTCTCTAGCTATAAGATGTAATGGTGTGCCACTTCAGAAATAGCATGAGAGAGAAAATAAAATTAGTCATCCACACAGTTTTACTATTTATGTAGTAATGACTGGATTTCCTAAATCCTAAAAAGGAATCCACAGAGTTAGGCAGCCACTCAGTTTGCTGAAGCACTGGCAGGTCAATGCTTTTCTATGCAGCTTGAGATGTATTATTCAGAATGACTAGAAGCACTAATTATTTTCACTTCAAAAGTTCCATTTAAGAGCAAAAAGAGCCACATTCCAGTTGCTCCTATTTCCATCACATCAAATTTGATCTTGACACAGATTTTAGATATTTATGGCACTTTATGAGCTTGCAGGTAAGATGGTCTTTGTTACCGCAAATAGATATGTCATCCTAACCAGCGAGACCTAGAAGTATGGATTTTTATAGTTTTTATAATTTCTCTTTTTTTTTTGCAGCATTTGTTATCAATTTTCTCTTTTTAGGCGTCACCACTTTCCACATTGGATTACCTACCATTGTTGTTGGGGTTCTTGGCTTCCAATCATGTACCATTATTTTTTAAAGGTGGTCATTGCTTTCTACACTGATATAGAAGTACGACTGATAATTCCCTAGGAAATATAATGCATGCTCTATTGACCCTGTGACAGTTTCCAATTATGTATATTGACCATGTATGTGTGCTCCTTCTAACAGTTTCCTGCTTGACTAGAAAAAAGTGTTTTCAGAAAGAGCAATGCTCTATTTTTACTCTCATGCCATTTTTATCTTTATGGATTTAAAAGAGATGCTCTATTGAATCTTTTTTTTTCCTTGTTTCCTAAAGGATCTGCACAAATGGATTTCACTAAAGGAGTGACATCGTTGTTATCTAGCTAAAATGTGCATGCCTGTTTGCCTTTGTTATCTCCTTTGCATTCATTTTTGGTTGATGTCGTGGTTAAAGGGTTTCAGTTAAGGGAAAAGAAAACAATTCTTCAACCAATGGAAATGCCTTCACTGATTTAGTGTTGGTCTTTCTTATTTTCGCATCTATTTGGCTTACTGCATCCAGAATCCAAAGTGTATATCTTAGCATGATAAAAGGAAAACTTATGATATTTTGTAGTTACATCTTCTATGCTTCAAGTCACAGCTATTATTTTCATTTAAAATTATTCTACTGTACAGACTTTTTGATTATTGTGCCACCAATGGCATCAAAGAGCAGTTTACTATGCTCCAGGCGAAGCATTACCTCTTTGTTAAGTCTTATTAAGATCCTTGCTGCAAGGGATGCTATGTTGATTCTATGCAAGCTACATGACTCGAGTGCTAATACTCTTGATTTCTATTCATATAATATATTAGAGGTTGCTAATCAATAATGTTCCTATTCATTGATTAAGTTCTAGGTTTTTACATGTATCACATTAGTGAGTTGTAGCTGCGATTTTGAATAAAAAGGAAGTTGTTTGTATAGTCAATCATTAAATTCTTATAGTTCTTTCCCTACCTTTGCAAAAACATTGTGCTCGATTACAAGAAATAATTAGGACTGCTCTCCATGTTTTGCTTTGGTACTTCATTTTATAGACTTAGCATTTATGAAAATGCAAATCAATTCAACATGAGCACGGAGAAATCGGCGATTTTCGTTTTAGGAGATAAGATTTCATTCTTGCACTCGATCTGGATTTGTCGGGGCTTGAGTTTATTTCGGGCGATGATTTCCTAGGAGTAGCTTCTCAACTCAGTTGTGATCACCTGTGCTGGATTTGGTTTCGAATCCTTTTGATTTGGGTCAGTTCTCAAGCGATTTTCTTTCTCTTATCGCTCTCCTCTGTTCCTTGTTGTCCGCACTCGGTTTTTGGCGTTCTTTTTTTATAGAAAAGGTTTTTGGCGTTCTTGAGCATGAGGGATTTGGACTCCAGGGGCAGCAGGCCGGTTTCCCACTGCCTGGTCCAGCGCTTGCCCCAGCCTCGTTGTTGCTCTCCACATCTCTGTGTCTGGTCATGCTCAGCACCAGTGCTTCCAAGCACCAATCGGTGTTCATCCAGGAACCCGTGCACACACAGCACCAAGAGAAGGTGCAGCAGTTCATGTTAATTGAATTCCAGCAGCTGCAGCTCGCTTGACTCTGTCCTCTCCATTGTAGTCATGCTTTTCTCTCTGCATACGTTTCTCTGTATTTGCTTAATGTGCTTGAATTGGTTGCGTGCAGCAAGTTCAGCAGCTTCGTGCATGACCTGGGCGTTCAAATTATCGACTACAGCAGGCAGCTTGTGTCCAGCAGTGATCAATCAATGGGCGTTTGCTAATTTCATTTTTAGTTGGCATCTCAGGTGGCTTGTTTCATTTGCCGCAGTTTGCAGCAGTGGAGCAGGTGCTCGTCAATCTCCTGTCTCAGGTAATTAGATCAGCAGCAGTCAGTCTGTCGCTGGCGCCGGGAACGGATGGAGGCTGAAGCCAGCCTTGCCGGTATGTGTGTCCTCATTTTTGCCATGGACGTTACCAATGACCTTGCTCAGATGGGTACATAGGAAGGCATATCTATTATGTGTGTTTATGTTGTCTTCCTCATTAGATCAATGTAGCTACTGAAAGCTTATGTCATGCGAACCAGTGAGTTTATGTCATACAAAACAGTGTTTTGGTGCTATCCTGGTTGCTAGGTTGGAGGCAAAATGCAAGTTTATCTTGTGTTTTTTGTTCTTAGCCTCGACGCTATTTGTATCTGTTCTGTTGCAATTGTCTTCCATTTCTATATGCACAGTCCAATGGCTATGTAATGTATGTGCTATCTATTTGGCATTTATTTTAGAAAAATTGCTGGTTTATCACATGTATCGATCGAGATTTGTCAAACCTCTTAATGCTGTGATGGGAAAATATTCAGATATTGCCTTTTAGGTGATGAACAAATAACTATCATTCTCATACGTGGAAAAAGGGGAAACATAGCATATGTTTTTAGGTTTGTTTTGTTTCAATGATAGTAGACAGAGCCAGCCAATTGTCGGTATTATCGTTTTATTTCCCTCTATAATCGCGGCCATTGCCTGGCGCGTAGGGCGCATAAATCACTAGTTGTTCTAAGAAGGGGGCATGCGGGGGAGGGGGGGCGACAAGCGGTTGCCCGAGCAGACCTCCCCATGGCCACCCGCACACGTCCTTTTCATCGCCCGGCGTCCTCAACCGCACCCTCCGAGGTGTCGAGGCGGCAGCGGCGTCGGGCGGCGATGCGGTGGCACCCAAAGGCAATGGCGCGGGTGGGGGGGGGGGCGGTCTTGGCCCAGGGGGTGGCCGTTGGGCCCGGCGTTGCCAGCGCGACTTCACCCTCCTCAAAGGTCGTCAAAGCCGTGTCGTCGGCGGTGGCGGCGTCGGACTGTAGCTTCGCCCATTACGAGGCCCACGCCGAGCCGCCTCAATGAACGGGGGTGACGCCAAAGGTCCGGACGGGGCACCCTCGCCCGCCCGGCATGGTCACCCCGGCTCGGCGAGACACCCCATCCCCAATGGCGACGGCGTGCCCACCACCCCAAACCGCGGCGCTGACAGACCTGGACCGCATTTGCACGTCACGCAGCCACACGCCCGCCCCGGTCAGGGAAGGGGTCCCGGGGGCGTGCAGCCGCCGACGAGCCGGGTTGGGGAGGAGTCTTCGGGGTGGTGTTCGCAACATGCAGCGTAGAAGCGTCCCCACCAATACCATGGATGGATAGATCAGCTCGGGGGGAGCTCAGATCCGGGTTGGGGCTGGGTAGGAAGGTGGACGGGGAGCAGCACCGGTGGCAGCGGGCTGGCGCCGCCGCCGCCAACGGGAGGGAAAAGGAGGGTCGGGGGGTCGGGAGGGTGCATCCTTCCCTCTTTCCCAGTTCTTTTCACTTGCTTACTATAATATCTTCAAAAAAGTTCTTGATATTACGGTTTCTTAGTACTATATCATCGAAATAGAGGGTTTCCTTGTTTTGGGAAAGATGTTCGGGAATGATTTGTTGACAGCAGGGTAACTTCTATTTTCTTTCAACAGGTTTCCTCTGCAATAAGTGTTTAGCAGTCGATGGTCCTCCCTATAGTTCAAAAAAAAAAAAAAAAAAAAAAAAAGACTGATAAGGGCCCATAAAACGGTCAAAATCTGACATGGCTGAACATTTTTTTAAAAAGAAATTTTGTGAGACATAGCTGAACATATAGCAAAATTATTCTCAGTCGATCATATAGGCGCACGAAAAGCAGTAGTACGACTCATTCAGTGGATGTGTCTCCATGGGTTTTTCTAAAGTGTTTCATGCACATTAAATGTTGCATGAATAAACACCTAGGAGAGAGGAAAAAAAAAATTTCAACATGGTGAAATCTTTGGACCTTTGTTTCAAATCGTTGGAAACGGGAAGACAAAATAACACTTCACCATGAAACTATGCAATTAAACCATACAATGATGGAGAGATGTGGGACCCGTAAGCCTATGAAACTGTAATAAAACTGTGCATCGTGGGAGGCGCCTATTTCATGCTAAAGTTTCACGTCATGAAAAACGGGTGGTGAAACTCTCCGTTAAGACTGATCTTTACGATGCATGAGCACAAACACTTTCAGACCAGTCGGTGTGTTCTAGCTAAGAACACCTATAGTAATGTGCAACAAAATAAAAGCAGAATTCAATTTAATTATCAGGATACAAGTACCTAAAATAGAACTGTTTCTCACTTCTCCATCTCTTAATACATGTCAGCTCATTCTGCGATTCTTTACGGATGCAGTCATAAACACTGATCTCTTCAGAGTCACCGTTGTAACCATTTAGTGTCACCGGCGAGACCGTCGCCATCAATGGCACCACCGAGCCCGACGGCTTGCACCGCGCGGACGTTGTCGGGTTAGAAGCATCGAAGCACAAACATGTTAATGTTGTGAAACTTGTCATCGTCGGTTAGGACCTTCCCCTCTCCGTCTCTCATGATCAACGTAGTAGATAGAAGTAGAACAAGTAGACACAAGGTGTAGGGAGACTATTCTTTATTCATCTGAATATTGGTAATTACAACATAGAGCTCCCACATATATATAGTCCTGCCAAGGCCTAAGAGTTTCGGTAAGAGCCCATATACAAACGGACTAGGATTAGGATTCCTCCTTCTCCTTTTCCTTCTAGGATAGAGTCCGTGTGTTTTACAACACTCCCCTTGGGGGCGATTACCACGATATGCATATGCCTCGTCAAAAACTCCATCCGAAAACCCAGTGGGAAAAACGGTTCTTGGAGAAAAGAGTACATCGCATTCGTTAATTGCATTGCACATGTTGTCTCATTAAAAACCTTGTGTGAGAAACCTTCGAGTAAAAACTCACATAGGAAAAAAGAGTACAACGTTTAACTTTCATGATCATATATTCTTCGAGGATGTTTTATTCTTCATGAATAGATATTGATCTTCATAATCTTTGCATAAACTTCATTGTTTTAGCAAATATGATCTACATGATCTTTGTAATTCTAGTGGTTTTACCTTAAAAGGCGGTTCGGTAAAAATATGCTCCCCCTCATAAAGCCAAACTTTTGAACTTCAATGTTCAAACCACACTTTTCGTAAATGTGTGCAAACTAATGGTATGCAGTACCATAATACTATGTCTTTCTAAAGTTGGCTCATAATTCTTCTTTGAATTATATGGGAGCAATATGCTTCGTGCATAATGACCACCTATTAGTTGTGCAAAACAAATAAATATTATCCTTCGAGTAATAAATCCTTTCGAGAGGATTATGGGGTAAATAAATTAATATTCAATATCTTCTAGATAGTGTATCAAATGTTCCACTAAATAATAAATCAGTCTTGCATTTGGCATTTAGGGGATAATTTAATTGCCAAAACCATCATTATACCTTCTATGGTATTTAGAGGATATCATCACTTCATTGCTAGCTTTTCATACACTTTCTAAGTGTTTGGATGACACCTTCATGGTGTTTAAGATTCCTCCTTTTTTTTTTTCTCTCTCGGGTCTATATTCACTTCGGGGATGAATGGTGTTTATTCAAGAATTGACTGGTAAATCCTTCATGGATTAATTCCTTCAAGGATATACTTTCATTCTTAGTGAATTATTAATTCTCTTCTATGAGATATATTCTCTCTTTGCATGGGAGATGAGTGATATACACAATGATATTGCGTTATTCACTATAAAATCATTCAATGATTGTAATCCTTCTAGGACATACTCTTCTTGAGACTTGAATATTCATTCAGGGAATATATATACCTTAGACTTTAATATTTAGTATGAGATTTGGTTGTGATTTATATTCTTCAGAATTATATGGATTTTCATAATCCACTTATTAACTGCATATTCGATTTTTATTTGTTTCATTTGCGGAGATATAGCGAGAACATTCTTTTCTTCTTATTAGGAGATTCAACCTCGGTTGCTTTCTTCATTGACCGATATAATCGCTACAAGCGATTTTGCCATGGACTTTGTTTTTCGGATCCGGGTTCTCATAAGAGAAACATTTGCAATTGTAGAGGTAGTGTTGTCGATAATTATTTTCTCCCACTACTCTCACAATGTGAGAATATTCTATCTCTATTATTTCCCAAACAAGAGATGGTATATTGTTCTACATACCCAACACTAATGATGCGCGCGCTTAGTATGTTGGATTTTATCTTCATGATGATCCTCTTCATGAGGTGCTCAACCTTCTTCATGAGGTGTTCTCTTCATGAGAATGGAGGAGTTTTATTTTATTTCTATTCAACAAGTATACACAAAACTAGAATCCACAAAGGCCCCCGTAGATTTTAGCTTGATAGTATGCAATATTTAGTTTACTATTAAGTAAACAAAACTTCCGGGTTATAACTTCAAGTTACTCCTCTCATTTATAAAAATATCGGCATATGCTCCGCTTCATGCTTTCACAAGAGCATTAGTCAAACTATTAGTTGACTTAGTGCGTGATAGTATTCTGCTTCAAGCTTCAAGGAAATTTTTCTAGATCATTTTTCTTCTCTGGAAATAATATTTGGCATTCAAAATAGGCTTTCTCTCCCCCTAATGCCAATATTAGATCTTTAATAGCATACTTCAATAGATATCCCCTATCATGGGCTTAAAACAATTCAAATTCATATATCTCCAACTACAAGTGGAGGCCCATTTATGTATGCTATGATTAGGTTTTTATGGAAAATATTTACGCACATATTTAAACATGGGGTTATTATTCATTATGCAAAGAGCTAGTACTTAAAATGCACTTAAGAATGTTCATCATTCCTATGAACTCGGGGATGTTCTCCCCACGGTATGCACAAAACATAGTTTAGAAAAACTATTTCATTCTCTAGCTTCTTTATTATTTAGCCTAATAAATTGATCCAAGTACTCATACAATTAAAAATATGGACCATATACTACAAAAATATAGATACGCAACATGCAAGTTCACATGGAATTTCTTCTAGAATTTTCTAATTGCCATTAATGCAAAAATCCCTTAATGCCTTTTCTTCATAAATCCCAAATCATCATAATTGTGTTATTCATTATCTTAGTTCCACGATAATTCACCCCATCAAATGGGTTAGTCTCCATTGAGAAAATTTCATAAACTCACTCCCTTGATCTTAGGCTGTTCGGCCCTAGATCAATCTATTGCTTATGCATGCAATGCATTGAAAGCAAAAGCATTCCTTAGTTCAACGGGAACCATATAGACATAGCATGCTAGCTAGCCAATTTGATTATGAGGGAAGCACAAAGATAGCTACTAGCCACAATTATAGCTGCTATGCTAATATTCATGCAAGAGTTGAGATACTTGTAGCTCAATGAGATACATATCTTTGATTGTAATGTGAAACGTTAGAATTCAGTCTAACATAATAGATAACAATAAAATGCAAAGCTACAAGCTTACTTACAATTAGTGCAGTAGAGAAAGTTAACTTCGGCCTAAGGGGCAGGCGAGAACTTCAAGTCCCTGATACATGCACTTTAAAATATTGATTTAGGGCCGGCTATGCCTATTAAAAATATATTATCCACATTTTTCTTATGCCTTTATCCAAAATTACTCCCCCTTTTCATGCTATAATTACTTCAAGTAGTAACTTGCTTCAAGCATTATCTATGAATAATCAATTCTAATGCTTCCATAGAATTCAAATAATACTTCTAGTATTCATTGATTATGACATGAAATTCGCATATCAATGTACTATTCAGGTGTACACCATAGGACTCGGGGTAGAATATAATTTCTAGTTCTCAAGATAAAAAATTAAATACCTAGGATTATATAATTTCTTGGCTAAATCGATCCTTCTAAGACCGGTTAATATGCGGTATAGTCCAACTATCCATGTGCTTTTAGGAAATTCAGTTTCCCATCTACCTACATGGTAGTGATGCACAAAGAACTATAACCTTAGTGGCTAATTAAGGCTTCTTTGCGGATAAAAATAATACAAAATTTATTTTGATAGGCAATAGGCAATTTGTTTATATGTGAAAACATATAAATCTAATTTATTCCATGAGAAGTTCACACATATTACTTCAAGTAAAAATTGCAACTAAGAATATTAAATGTTTCATATTAGTCTTCAAGCTAACAAATTAACCATGAACCACTTAATTCAACGGGAATTAATACTTAATGCACCACCACCACCATTATTCTTGCATGTTGCGTATCTATATATATATATATATATATATATATTTTTTTTTTTTTTTAGGACCTTCCCTCTCCGTCTCTCATGATCAACGTAGTAGATAGAAGTAGAACAAGTAGACACAAGGTGTAGGGGAGACTATTCTTTATTCATCCGAATATTGGTAATTACAACATAGAGCTCCCACATATATATAGTCACCGAAGGCCTAAGAGTTTCGGTAAGAGCCCATATACAAACGGACTAGGATTAGGATTCCTCCTTCTCCTTTCCTTCTAGGATAGAGTCCGTGTGTTTTACAACGATTAAAACCCCCAACTAACTTACAAAATCCACGAGAAAAACTAATTTACAAAAAAATTAAGTGTATCGGATACGTAGCCACCAAGGAAGCCACCAAAGGAAATAACCCCCCTCCCTCTTTGCGGCGCCCGGATCGCTCGGAACAACGCCCGTCCTCCTGCCCCTCGATCCCGCCAGAGATGGAGCCACCGCCATCCAGGCGGGCGGCGGGGATTAGGCGCCGCCCGGGACAACTGCAACAAGAGGAGCCCGCGCGCGCCTTGGCGGCGGCGGCGACTACGAGGAGATGTGCTTGCCTCGGCAAGATGGCGTTGGGCGCCGTGGCCAAGGCGCGGCACAGCGTCACCGGCGAGGCCGACGCCATCAAAAGCGCATCACCGAGCCCGGCGCGCGCCCCGGCGAGCCGTGCGGGAGGCGCGCCTCACGAGGCGTCACCCGAGGCCACCCGTTCATCGTCGACGTCCACGGGCCCGTGCGCCGACCACCACCGCGAGCTCCGCCTCTGATGAAGTGCGCCGGCGGGCCAAGCATCCCGAGAGGAGGTTCCTCCGTGGCAACGTGGCGCCGCCAGCCGCGGCCCCTGTGCTCCGGAGGCCACGGTGCGCACCATCATGTGGCAGCTGGCGGCGGGCGCCGAGAAGATGCACGAACGCGATCGTCCACCGCGACATCAAGCCCAACAACATCCTCATCAGCGAACGATGGCAAGTCCGTCAAGATCTGCGACTTCGGGCTCGCCATGTCCATGTCGGCGTCGCCGTCGTCTGCGAGCCGGACGGCACGCTGTGGGTACATGGCGCCCGAGGTGCTTCTTTGAGAAGCCCGACCGCGACGTATCGTCGATTCCTGGTCGCCGGGGTTGCGTCATGGCCGAAGCTCATCAAGGGCGGGTGCTGTTCGAGGGCGGCCGCTGCGAGGAAGGACAGGCGCTCCATCTTCGGCGTGCTTTCGGCTACCCGGACGACAGTTCGTGGCCGTGGTTCTCGTCCCACGCCGTTCGCCATCGAACTGGTGCCGATACTAGACAACGTGCATCATGACAACCATTTGCGCAAGAAGTTCCCGAGGCAGTGCTGTCCCAGCAAGGATTCGAGGTCCTGAATGGCCTCTGGGCGTGCAACCCCCCGACAAAGCGGCTCACGGCGGCTGCCGCGCTCAAACACCCATGGTTTGCCAAGGTTCGACGCGATGGAGCTGCTGAAGAACGAAGAGGCGAAATCGGCGTTGCCCAAGCCCCAGCAGCAGCTGCTCGTGGCTCCACCAATCCTCCAGCGATGTGTGTAACCTGATGAAAGAGTCCTTCGATTTTAAGATCTGATCAGTCTATTCTTCGTCCTGAGAAGGTCATGTAATGCTGAGGCGTGCATTGCATTATTGAATCTATTTTTTTTCGAAAACGTGCAGTTTGCACGTTAGAGTTTTACACGTATTATAGCCAGATTCTGTAATATGTCCTAGGTGCTACTTGGAGTGGGTTAAGTCCCTAGATGGTATACCCATGCTTGATACGCTGGTTCGTTTGCTTGCTGATAGGTCTGATACCTTTTTTAGCCGTTGCGAGTTTTCTAGTGCTGTCTTATGTTAGTCTGTTTCTTTCTCCTTCTTTGATGGTTTGTATGCTCAAACAATTGTATTTCCGTTCTCAGTACGTAATCGAAATGGGGTTCTCCTCGGTTCTAAAAATAATTAAAAAAAGAGTTTTACACGACCAATGTTCAGGCCAAAAGATTTCGCACTCTAGCTTGCAATCCCGTGTTGTCAAGTTTCTCTCCTTGAATGTGATACGGACTAAGACATGCAGGCCAATCTCCGCATCATACCCTAGGCCTAAACGGCCCGCAAAGAGGTGCATTGCTGCTTGTCCATCATCGTCATCCAGGGGTAGGGCCATGTGGTAGCCAGTGATAGGATTGCACACAAAGTCATAAGACATGAAGGCTCCCGCGTTGAGCCCATGGCAAGGCTTGGAACATACTACTCTAATAAGTGTCATCGTCGTCTATTAGTGGCGGCACTTGCGATGAGTCATGGATGAAATTCTCCAACGGCTGGAAACTGTTGGGCTTGCTATCGGTAAAACATGATTTGAGGAGGTGACTGGCGATGACATTGTAAGTGATCGGCGACAAAGCCATCGCTCTTGATTATGGCACGCCAATCCTTCCACACCTGGTTCAAGCGTCCAACCGTGCGCGCTGGAAGCCATGATAGGACTTGGCACCAGGCGTCTGCAGATGGCGATGACCAGATGATCTCATGAACTGTGTGGCCAATCGGCACGAGGCTCTCCTCAAAGAAGCCCATGGTAGCGAAATGCCCATCGTGCACTACCGGTGCACCACCGGTGGGTTCCAATGAGAAGAGAGTCATCGACGGGTTGTTGCTTTGCTAGGGTCCACCACAAACTCTTTGCAAGAGCACATTGCCAAACATAATCTTCTTGTCGGGATATATCATCACCGGTGTGGCAACCTAGTGAGACACGAGCTCTATGCATTCAGCATCCGCCATGGCCCCCCCCAATCGAAGCAGCGGCTCCTCCTAGCCGGTGCAACAACCTTTTGCCGCTACATCATAATCTCTCGGTAGCCATATGTGGTAAAGATCGGTTGGCGTTGGCACCTGGCTTGAGAAATAAGCGCACAAACAGCCATCCAACTCTATTAGACCAAACCCACCACTATGTCGAAGGTCTGCTGGGGGCACCAGTGTAGCAAAAGTCTCGCCCATGGCATTGAAGGCAGTGATGTTGGGTTTATGCACAATAGTCAAAAGCCCATGTGGCCCATGAAGCAAGTTCATTAGTATTACTATAAATGCTAATGATTGGCCACCGGCTAATTAACCCTAATCACCCATA
>JADLZK010009014.1:0-80749 GCA_015847255.1 Hyparrhenia diplandra | reverse complement strand
CATTAGGAGATTTCTTTCGATTCTCAAAACTTTACTAGCGGCTCATGAATCTCAATTCATCTTCCAGTGGCTTTATGCCACTTAGTGCTTTAGGCGCTTCTCATGGTTTCTTCAAATGAGCCGGGATCAACCTCTATACGAACTTCTTCGCCAATCATAGACGGTGTAGTCATGCGAAATTGAAGATTTCTAGCTCTTCCCAAGGGTTTTCTTGGAAAGCCTTTTGTAACTAGCGAATTTATCCACTTGGGGCTATTCATTTTGAGGCTATTCTTGCTCTTGCTGCGACACGGCTTCACTCGGCTCTGACGGACGGAGGTTCCAAGTGCGGTCGCTATTGCCAATGGCGAGCGGTCGGCGAGTCTTTGCAACCCGCGGTATCTTGTGATGTGGATCCAGCAACAGCGAGGTAGCATAAACTTGAGCTATTTCACCATCGAGGGTAGGCACAAGTCAGCTTCTCCCTCAAGGTTACTTTTTCTTGCACTCACCGTACTCCCACGATCATCTATTGCTTTTAGAAAACTAGCATGTCTTGATTCTTCAAACTTGGTGCTCTTGTCTAGATAACAAGAATGATATCCCTTTGATTTTCTCTGATAGCGTAAATGAAATGGCGAGTTTTACTATCTTTGGATCTAGCTTTTCTTTGTTTGGGTTAAATACTTTGCCTCTGCTTAGGGATCCCCAAAACTCTCATATAATGGAGTAAGGGTTCTTTGCCTCTCAACTCATGTGGTGTTTTGCGCACCCGCTTGCTTGTCCTGAGGTTAAGTATGTGAGCAGTGGTTTTTAACGCCTCATATCCACAGGATTAGCAGACAACGTAGAAGTAGCTAATCTTGCTCATGCCGTTTTCGCTATTCATTCTGCCGGAGGCTCCGGCGTGGAGCGCACAACTATGCCCGAGGTTCGTAAGGTACCTTGCAAAAATAGGTCTAGACTATCCATAAAGTATGCCAGCAATACTCCCCATCGCGATCTTAATATCTTAAAGTTTGATCTAGCGGCTTAGGAGCATTCTTTGGATTTGGATAGATTTATCCATAGACGAGGAGTATCCATATGTGAATGTAATGAAGGAATCAAAAACCATTCACAAATGTTACTACAAAAAGGTCCACATATGAATCAATTCTAGTATTCTTGCAGCCCGCTAGCTCCTTTCTTATAGTGGGAGGATTGATTCTTAAGCGTAGCGTTCTTTTTCTCCCCCTCGAGTATGGTCTTAGACAATACCATAATTTTCGATGAGGAATCAATTCTCTTTCTTTTCTTACTTGCATTAACAAATAATGCATTCTCATTCAAAATCTCTTTCTTTTCTTGCTTGCATTAACAAATAATACATTCTCATTCAAATCTCTTTCTTTTCTTGCTTTCTAATTATTTTGGACGTTGAGTGCAAAATAACTAGAATTCAAGCGCTAACACAATAAACTTGCAAAGTGGCAATTCACATGCTTCAAAACTAAAAACAAACTTCTAGCTTAGGAAACAAAAGCGGCATCATATAGCCCAAATGTGAAAAAACCACTTGCTAAGACTGAGATAAATTTGCCTATAGCTTGGACTTGAGCTTGGCCACCTTAATTTATCGATCTTATCTTCTTTGAATTCTTTGAGCCTTTCTTCTTCTTGCTCGCAGCATGGCAATGGCCTTTTCTAAATCCCTCGTCCTAGCTGTGTGTTGCCAATTAACAACAAAAATGGCAAAACTCTTTAGGAAGTGATTTTTAGAGGCCAAATTGATAGAGACCATGCTGGTAGTGGTAGCTTCGAGCATGCCATAGTGCTCATGCTTAGATATGATCTCTCCGCACCCCCTCCATAATGCGCTCAGCGGATGGCTGAGGTTTTCTAGAGGTTTTGCTGAGATGCGACGAGTAATTGCTCCCGAGAACGTCAATATCTTATCTGAAATAATTGCATAGCTTAATTTAGCGTTGGTCAAAATCAAGATAGCCACAAATAACTTGCTTCAATCTTGAAAACTTGCAATTGCAATATTGCTGGTATTGGCGTTGGTCATAACAACATTACAAAATTACTTGTGCTTGACTAGCTTCTCAATCAAATTGCAATATTGCTATCGTGGCGTTGGTCATAACAACATTACAAAAATTACTTGTGCTTATAATCTCAACTTCTCAAATTAAATATCTCGTTGGTTCAATTTAATAAGAGAATCTGCGGAGTATCTTGCGCGGCGGGAAAAATTAAAACAACTTCTTTGTGACTTGCTAAGCTCAAATTGTTATATTGCTATTAGTAGCGTTGGTCATAGCAACATCACAAAATTTCTTGTGCTTGAATTTTCTTGGGCTTAAAATGGGCTTAAAATTTCTCGGCTTTAAATCCTGGCTTCTCAAATTAAATATCTCGTTGGTTCAATTTAATAGAATAATAAACTATAATTACTTGCCGTGAGGAGAAAATAACTTTGCTATTTTGAAGGAAACATTACTTGCTGATCTTGCTCTCAAACAATAAACTTACTCTCTAGAAGCGTAAACACGTTGGTGTAAATTAAGTAGGAGCTGAAACTAGTCATCTAATGATCCTTAAAATCCTTTTGCAGAAGTTTCACAAGAAAAATTTACGAAAATAATAAAAGGAAAGAACTATTTTTCTTGCTTTGGGCCTCGGCGCGAACTAATCTGCCCACTTTGAGAAAACTTTCGGCCGGTGTCCTTCTTTTTCCTGAGCTTTACTGCGCCCTAAAGCAGCCAAGGCAGGCTGGCCCAACAGCGGTGAGGTGGTCCAGCTTCCCGGCTGCAACCATTTTCTTATGCTTATTGGGCGGGGTCAAACCATTTGGCCCGAAGCGAGTACCGACCGCGGCCTCCTCCGATCCTACCGCCCCGCGGGCCAAAATGACCCGCTGAGGTCAAGAAAGCCCGAGCTGGCGATCGGGCGTCCATCTTGATCCAGATGGGGCCGGTACGCATTCTCGGATGAAACAAAACTGCGCGGCGGAACCCTAACCCTAACTTCTCATTTCTCTTCCTTCTCTTTCTCTATTACGGCGATGGAGCGGCTGAAGGCAGCGGCGGCGTGATCCGCCCGTGGCGCATCAGGACCCAAAGCCCCTCTCTTGCTTTTTCTTTACGGCCGGCCGGGTTAAGCGGCGAGACGCCTAGAAGTGCGCTGGCGGCCCGAGCCACAGCTACCGATCACTCTCACTGCCACGTCTCGGCGGCAGCCGGTGGGGCAGGCAAAACTAGCCATGGTGGCGCCCGGCGCTAGCTAGCTGTGACCCAGCCCGGTGGAAACGCCGCAGCGGCTCCCGGTCTCCCTTCTCTTGTTCTTCTCCATCCTCCACTGCAGCAGGGTACCCCATATGAAGCAGCGGCGGCTCCATCCGCGATGGCCCGGAAATGGAAAAGCAGCTAGCGGACCCCTACGCCCGACGCAGCGCTCTGCTACACCGGCGGCGCGCCCGTCCGGCGGCCTCCCGGTGTTGCCCTCACTTGCGCCCGACCCGCAACAGCGGCTCTCTTGCCTTCCTGCGGCGGGGAAATGGCATCGCGGTTTCTCATTCCGATTACCCAGCGGCGGTGTTTGCTTTTCGATTCGAGCGTTCTTTGTCGATTGCTTGATTCTGAGTTAGGATTAGGGTTTTCGACTTGTGGTTTCTCTCTCACGATCTGAAGCGGAATTGATGCTGTTCTTGCGCTAGGGTTAGAAAGTCGAATCGGATCTTCCACTCTTTCTACAGTGCTTTTTCTTCACGGTTTGATTCCCAATTCCGATCTACATACTAGATCGTGGGATACCACGTGATAGGATTAGAGGATCTTTCTAGCGATAAAGTCGGATTAGGGAACAAATAGAAACAATAGTAACAAGAGTAATTAACCTAAGTAATCTACTTAATCAACTATATCAATAGTAAAGAGTGAAAGAATGTAGCAGGAGTTCATCTCGTGTCAGCGATCTTCCTTGATTGGCGGTAGTGGAACTTCCATGCCCGCTGGCTGCGCTCTCCGTCGGTGGAGTTCTACGGGGAGTGGCGGTGAGAGGAAATGGCGGCTATAACTGCGTGTGTTGTCGCATGCCACCCCCTACCTCTATTTATTAGCGCATTGCGGCCGAGGGGCCCACTAACCATTAGGGGTTAGATGCGATGCGAGGGCTGACCAAGGGGATTGAGCCGGCCGTTGAGGGTTTTGAGGCCCCTTTGAGATCAACCTAACACCAAAGTGTCGATATGGCCATGGTGTATTGCCTTGTCTGCGTCTTCTCTCCAAATGTCAGTGAAGCAATCTATAAGGTTTGTGTGGTGTTCCGGTTTGGCCGGGTTGAGTGTTTGGCGGCCCGGTCCACATCGCAGCTTCTTTCCCGAGGCGGTCAGGGAAAAGGGCACTTTCGAGATAAATGGTGTGTGCCATCTCTAGGTTTCTCTCGCATAAGGCCAGCGAGTAGTTATTTTTCCATTGCGGTGCTGAGGCGTCGCTGCGAGTCCATAGTCTATTTTCGCATTAATAATGTCATGAACGAGGTACGGCCCGGCCAGAGAGTGGCTAGTGGGCCCAAGCAGCGTGCGGCCGACGCCGGCCGGGAGGCGGGGCGCGTAGCAGCTGTAGGAAGGCGGCCCACGCGCCCGCCGCAGCTTTCCCTCTCGATGCGACTCACGAGTTTGCTTAGCTTTCAAGTTAGGACTATCTTAGGTAATTTTTGGTGTGCAAGGGGCTATCTCATCTATAAAGGAGACCCTTATTAGGAAAATAATAAAAATAGGATTGCTTGTAAAGGTATTCGAGTCATTATAAGGAAACCTTATAGAGATTTGCTTAGATTACAAGTCCCACTAGTGAGGGGCTATATAAGCAGAGAGGCATGTAATCTCGAGGGGGATAAGCAAGCAATAAAAACATATCTATGCGTTTTCGACTCCTGGCCTCCTCCTCCCCAGTACCCAGCGCCGCGCGCCGCGCCGCCCGTCAGCGCCGCCGCCTTGATCGCGCGCGCCCCACACGCCGCGACTCCTCCCCTCCCGGTCATTTGCTTTCGTGCTTCGCGGCGCTCGTCGCCGCGCGTGAAGCTGCGACCCGTCGCCTTCTCGGAGCTTCAGCGGTCGGCGAGCGGGTGTCAATTCCGGCCCAATCTGGCGGGAATCGGCGGCTCGAGTATCGGAGACCGGGGCGATTCCCACCGCATGGCTTCGAGAGATGAAGGAGTTCCACCGCTGGCCCGAAGAAGCGCTCCTCGGCGGCTAAGCTGCGCCGGATCGGCCCGGCAGCCGGCGACATGGAGCTGCGTCTTCGTCGCATGAGATGCGATCGCATCACCTCGAGGACCCCGCGAGCCACGGCGACCAAGCGAGGAGGGACGAGCCCGGCAGCGGCCGCCGCCCGTAGCGCGAGGCGGCCCGAGCGGCCAGCAGCGCCGCCCCCCTCCCGACCCGCGGACACTCGGCGTCGGCTCCGACCACCCGCCATCCTCCGGCTTCGAGGAGGAAGATGGCCTATTTGTACATGGCGCCTGCGGCCGTCATCGGCGTCATCCTCGGCGACACCCTGCAGCGCGCAGGCTGCCCTCTCCTCTCCACCGAACACTGCGACCGCGCGAGGACTCTACTGAGAGATGGCGTCACTGCGGCGCCCTGCCCCTTCCCTAGAGCACCACCAGCGGCGCCCACGTGCCAGCGCCACGCGGCGCCCGGCACCTCGTCTGCCACCAGCGGCGGCACACCCTCCCTTCGTCCCTGCGCTGCAAGTCCGGGGAGTTCGGCAGGCAAGCGACCCCGACCTCTACGGATTCGCGAGTGGAGCTCTTTCGCCGAGCTCAACTTGGACATCGACGCGGACTACTACGTGAGGTTACACGCGCCTTCCATCTCACGGTCTTGCTGCGATGCGGTACATCGACACGTCCAAGAAGAAGTCCCTTTCGGTGGGGCGAGTTCACCGGGCGTCTGCGACATCGCCCGACCCGCCCGGAACACCTCGGCGTCATGGGGGGCATCTGGCGCGCCCTCGAGGGGGGCAAGGCGGACGACTACATCGGCGCCGCCGAGGTCTATGCTTCCGCATGGACTTTTGAGGGACGGCGCCACCAGCGTCGACACCTGCTTACGTCGAAGGCTTGCGCACCACCTGCGGGCGGCACTTTCGAGTGGATTCGAGCCCGGATTCGATGGAGGGAAGGCCATCGACCTCGCCCGCCGCTTCTAGCGACGGCGGCGGACGGCGCCCGGCGGCGCCCGACAATGGCGGCGGCAAAGGCCGGCCACCAGCGGCTACCCAGAGCAGCATCGGCGAGCGACATCATGGCCACACTGGTTGACCGCATACCGGGCCCGGCGTCTACTATTGCTATGGGACGACATCGGCGGCGGCGTCGGAAACGACATGATCCGCGCTGCGCACGGCCACGGCGACCAACAAGGGCTTCGGGGATCATCTCCAGCGCCATCGGTCTGCCGGCTACTGGCGCCCGAGTGGAGCCTCCACTATGGCATCGTGAGGTACTTCCACCGCTACTACATCCCGGCTGCTCGAGCTTCTCCGGGACTTCCTCACGGGGGAGAGCGTCAGTGCATGGCGTAGCGGTGGGCTTCCACCTCCCCAATCGTCCTCGGGAGGGATCGGGCGTTCCGACAAAGCGTCCTTCTTCTCGGCCACGCCCCAGACGAAGCGGATCGAGGGTGCCACCCGATCCTCCTCTTCGACAACAGCGGTGATGTCTTTTTCCGCATTAGGAATCGTCACGCGTCGGTGCGGCATGGGACTCAGGAAATCCAGTACGGGGCGCGCGTGAGCACGCCAGCTGACCTCCTCTCGGCTGCCTCACTCGACTTCACCTCCCTCGCCACCCGCGTTGATCCAGTCACGTCTCGCGCAGCGGCTCCATGCTAAGGTGGCGATCGCGAGCGACCTACACCTACACGTCTCCTCCAGCCGACCCGCCCGGATGATCGAGCTATCAGGGACCCTCGGCGCCTCCCAGTCATGCGTCGTGCATGGGCGAGCGTCCTTTCGATGCGAGCCTCGGTGAGCTTCAAGTTCAGCATCTGCTCGGCGACCTCCACCTCGACTTCTCCTTCACCCGAGCAAGGGCGCCCTGATTATGCGCAACAGCGACAACGACAAGTGCGGTCCTCTCGTCTTCTACGCCGGGCCTGGGTGGTCACCTCCCGATCGAGTACGCCCGCCCGCCACTACGTGGTGGGTTGGGCGGCAAGTGGGACAGCCGCGCCTCGTCGAGCGGTGGGGAGATGTCATGAACGGAAGTGGGCGGCCGAGGTGGCTAATTAGGCCAAGCCGCGGCCGCGCCGGCCCGAGGAGGGCGAGGGCGCAGCCAGCGTAGGGGGGCGGCCCCTGCCGTCGCCGCTTTCCCTCTCCCGTCACGACTCAGAGTTTGCTTAGGCTTTCAAGTTAGGATTATCTTAGGTAATTTTTTGTGTGCAAGGGGCTATCTCATCTATAAAGGGAGACCCTTATTAGAAAATAATAAAATAGGAATTGCTTGTAAAAGGTATTCCGGTCGTATAAGAAACCTTATAGAGATTTGCTTAGATTACAAGTCCCACTAGTAGGGCTACATATAAGCAAGAGGCATGTAATCTCCGAGGGGATAAGCAAGCAATAAAAACATATATATCGTTTGCACGCTCACTGGCCTCCTCCTCCCCCGCGCATGCGCTGCGTCGCTTGCCTCCCCAGTCCTGTTGGCCCGCGGCGCGTACGCCCGACAGCACGCCCACGGCTCCTCCCTCCCATTTGCTCGTCTTTGCGACATTAGCGCACGCAGAGGCTGCAACCCGTCGCCTTCGTGAGCTTCAGCGGTCGGGCGAGCGGGTGTCAATGCGGCCCAATCTAAGCGGGAATCGACAAATAACAAAAGGAAAAATGTGCATTTTGTGGCGCCCAAACTTTCGAGATGAGCCACGAGGGAGCGGTGGCGCACATGGCCAAACAAAGCTGTATGTTACCTCGTCGAGCTTCGTTGAGTATTGACACGAGTTTTCTAGTGTCCAAACAATCGAGTCATCCTCACTGTCATCTAGTTCTATTCGGTCACGCTCAATGGGTCATCCGGAAAGCTTGAAAAAGTCGTCTAGGAGGTTCATAGCTCAATTTGTTGGCGATATCATGCTATCAATTGTGGTTTGTCAATGCATCTCTTACGGTTACGTTTTTGCGTCTACTATGCTCATATAACCATGGGCGAGATAATGGCCGGTGAATCGTTCCATTAATCCGACGAGGTCCAAAATAAGCGCCCTCCTTCCGTTTCTTACTTGTCACTCTTGTTCTTTGCATTGAAAAGATCAACGTCGGTCTTGTCGACCCGGCGGCTCGATTCCACACCATCGATGGGTTTTGTCCATTGGAACCACAACCACTCGATGCAGTCTGCTGGCCGAACCTTTCTAAGTCGATAATCCCGGTCCACGGATTTCGTTGGCATGGTTACATTTATCCATGCTACTTTGCATTTCCCCTCGGTTATTTCATCGTCTCCGCCCATAGGAAGCTCCTCCTCATTTGATCTAGCTTCGGTAATCCAGGTGTGCGGTGCCTTGATTGATGTCAAAAGATAGATCGATAATGCACTTAGGACTGACACGACAAGCTCACGCCTTCAGCTTGGTTCATAAATTTTTCTTGCCAAACTCCTAGATTTCTTCTTGATTTGTCTACAAAGCTTTGTAGGTGTACCATTTTCAATCTGCAGGGGCGACACAAGCGGCTGATCTCGTCGAAGACACAAGTGTACGCCAGGGATGAGCTTGATGCCATCCGCGTTCCGCCCCTCGAGGGGCATGTTCTCCATGGTCACCACGGCGTGAGTACCACGCGTCGAGTCCCGCAGCGAGAGCCCGGCGTGCGCCATGGGTGGATGGGGAGCTGCATGCCCACGACAATGATGGATCCCTTGAAAAATGGCCTTGTCACTGGGCGGGCGAACTTGAAAGTCGGCGGCAAGGCCGTCGAGGAGAGCCTAGAGACTCACGAAGGTGAGGCGCTGGACTTGGAAGCTGGATTGCGGGGGCGGGGGTGATCTCAATCAGTGGAAGGTGGGTTGTCCGCGAGGCGGAACCGTGACTACCACCCGAGCGTGAACAAGGGCCGGCAGGCCTCGGCCGCCCATGGCGTCGGTGAGTGCCATGGGGATCGCGGTACATGCGCCCGGATGATGGCGGCTTGTCAGGGGATGTGTTCCATCGCTTGCGTCGGGTGGGGAAGCTCACGGGGCCCCGTTTGGTGGGGGGTGGCGGCGAGGTGGTTTGCGGTGGAGGCTTGAGTGCTTGCTCGCAGCGGTGGCGGTTATGCAGCTTGGTGGTTTTTGGCGGTGGGAGGTCGGCGAAGGAGATCATGGTCGTGGATATTCGGCGGGGAAGGTCGGTCGAAACGGGCGAGCGAGATTGGTTGTCGGCGGCGGGGAGGGGCAATTTTTGAGAGATGTGTCGGACCGCGACGCGGGATCCGGCGTGAGGCTCTCACAGCGTGCAACAAGGTGATCGGTGGCAAGGCGCTCGAAAAACATCCCACCATCGGCTTGCTTTTTAAAAGCGGTCGGTCAGTCGCGGTGCTACCACGGTGTTGGGCGGGGAAGTTGAGGGAGCATCTTCGCATTCATCACTATTCTTTGCTTCACGATCTTGCGCCGGGGAGCTCTTCTTCTGTTGATTTGCCACTTTGGTGAAAGTGGAGCTCCATCCTCCTCATTAATGGCGGGCATTCACCATGCTCCCAGCGGCCCGGCCGGGCGCCATTTGAATCGATTTCCCTTTACGGGAGGCCGTCAGCCCTTGGCGGTGCTTTGCGCTACGCGGATCGCCCGGTCCCAGCGATTGGAAGTTCAGGCGTCTCTAGAGCGCACCTCAGATGCCGTGCCCGGCATCCGGTCGCGGATCTTGGCGGGCGTGGCTGTAATCTTTCGTCGAAGAAGGCGGTGCGGCCAGCGCGGACGAGGTGGTTGATACTCCTCGGTTGTTTGGCGTGCCATCACGCCCGCCCGAAGGTGGCATGCACTGCCGTCGGCGAGGGCACGGAGCCCGGCCCCGTCTGCGCTCGGGGCGGCGGATTGGCACACCGGTTGGAGGCACTGGAAGCACGAAGAGACAAGGGGAGCCAGGAGCCCGCCTGCCTACCTGCTATAAATATACACAGCCCGGCCGCCCCGCCCGCACCGCCTTTTCCCCCCACTGGCTCCGCCTCCCTCGACCATTCAGGAGGCTCCGGAGGAAGCAGTTCAAGGTGAGGGCCTCGTCTATCTCCCCTGCTCGCTCGCCCCAAATCGGTCCTGCCTCGGCCCGCTTCCGAATCGAATCCGTGCCGCGCTGTGCCGTTCCGGACCATCTCGTTTGGGGTATTTGATTTTTCGGGTACATTTGCTGGGGTTTTGCGGGGGTTTTCGTGAATGCGGGTGGGAAATAGCGGGGAAGCCTCTAGAAGCTCGATCGAACCTCCTCCTCGAAGCGGAGCGGGCTCTAGGAGGTGCGGTTCGAGGCCATATCGAACCGCACCTGCGCTTCTCTGCTCCAAAAATCTGTGTAGCGATTCGGTGCGAAACTGGGAAACCCTTTTTTTCAGGATTTTTTTTTTTTTTTGCTATTTGTTTTGTTGCTTTTCATTTCGTAGAAGCTTCTAGAAGCTCGACCGAGTTTCCTCCTCGAAGTGGGCGGGCTGTAGGAGGTGCGGTTCTCTGCTCCCAAATCAGCGGCGTCTGTCGATTCGTCAGGATTTTTTATACCTGTTTGAATCCCTATTCAAACGTGGTGCCATTGTTTTTTGCGCAGCATCCCAATTTCAGGGGTGTTTGTGATTTTCGAGTGCTGTTAGGTTATCAGTCGTGATACGGTGATGCAATGGCGCGATTGTTGCGTACTTGGAACTTGGAAGCACTTGGTTCCGACAGAAATTCAGTTGCACACTCGTTCGGTTTTACCCATAACCCAAATTTTGTTGGTCCATCTGCTGCTTTGAATTTCCACGCATAAGTTTGTGGTTACGTTTGGATTCTGACAGGATTAGATTACAGGGAGGTCTAGTGGTTGTTCTGCTGCAACATTTTTGTTTGGGCATGAAAGTTGTATACTGTTTTCAGTAACTGATCAGTGTATATGTCATAGGGGAGTAGGCTGCATCTACCATTGAAATTGTATGAGAACGAGTTGATTTTTTGTTTGTATGTAGGTGCAAATGTTTATCTGAGTGAACTGCTGATATTGTTATCTTGAATTTGGTCTAATTTGTTTGTGTACTACCTTTCTGTGTTCTTAAGCTTTGCATGATGATAATTAGATTCAGATGCAATACATTGTTCTTCTGTTTTGACCATAGATTCGTGTTACCAAGCTATACTGGTTTTTAGTATTAGCTTGGAGGTCATGATGTTTGTTGTTCCCATGTGAGGACCTAGTTACAACAATTTTGGAATAGAAATAGTCTATAGTAGCATGCTGCCATTGATTTTTTTTTTTTTTTTTGAGTGTATGAACAAGACTTAGCAGTATTGCAGAAGCATGTTATATTGGCTTCAATGTTTAGCATGAAAAATTGCACTATGAGAATATACTCAGTTTCCTTTGCAGTATATGCGCACTTCCTTTCTTTCAGGCATACATGACTAGATGCCTTCCCATTGTACCTTATGGTCTAGTAAAGAAGAAAGCTAGTGCATGGTGGACTGTTAAAAATTGATCCCAAAGTTATTATTAGTTCATACTCCCTCCATTCCAAATTATAGGTCATTTTGGCAAACCTAGATTCATGGTTGTTATTATGTATCTAGACATAAGTATATATCTAGATGCATAACAAAAATTGTGAACCTTGAAATGCCAAAATGACCTATAATTTGGAATGGAGGAAGTATTTTATTTCTCGCTAAACCCTTTGTGCATGTTGTGCTTTCTAATTGTTTTCAGTACAAATGTTCACCATGCAAGCATGCATGTACTTATATCCTTTCAAGTGCAAGAGCTAGCAACATAACAGACACCTCTTACTTTTCTATGTTTCAGGACAAGCATTAGATCATATTGCGGTCGTCTGTAGTGCTTTGATTTTTGAAATCTTTATACAAGCTATGCATTTGCTAACTCCTATGTTTGCCATTTCTAGGGACAAGAGCTTTATCTGTCATAAACTTGTGATAAGAAAGATGGTAGTGTGTGCTGAACCTCCTCCCAAGTTAAAGATCCCAGAGGGTAAGATCACAGAACTGACAGATGATGCTAATCATGAATCCCCAAAACCTGAGAGAAGGACAAGGGTGCACCACATTGAGCGGCACAGATCATGTGTTGTGACCTTATCTGACATGGAACTCAGTGATTTGCAACCCCGTCATCTCCTCCAGACCCTTGAGGTCTCCAAGAGCCCAGGAGGAGGATCACAGTGCTCACACCATGAAGAAACCCCTACAGATGCTAATGCATCACACAGACATGCAATTGCAGATGCTGCTTGGGAAGCCCTTAAAAGGTCAATAGTTTACTTCAGAGGCCAGCCAATTGGGACTGTTGCCGCAATAGACAAGTCTCAGGGAGCAGCACTCAACTATGACCAGGTGACCTTTTCTGTTCCAGTTCAAACATCGATACCGTTGTCAATTCATGCATATTCTGTTTTCTAAATCTGCATCTCCCTGATAGTTTTGATCTATCACTGCTTATTTTCATCCAGCATTATTGTAATGGTAGTCCCAAAATTCTCTAATGGAGAGTATATTTATGTGGACAACTATTGGATTCCTGCAAAAAAAAATGTCCATTATATCCCATGCATGAATTAATTCATCTCTTTGTACCTATGCATACAGTACAGTCAGCAATAATTTAGTATTTTCTTGCCATATCCTGGAACAGGTTTTCATGAGGGATTTCATTCCTAGCGCATTGGCTTTTCTGTCCATTATATCCCATGCATGAATTAATTCATCTCTTTTGTACCTATGCATACAGTACAGTCAACAATAATTTACTTTTTTTTTCTTGCCATATCCTGGAACAGGTTTTCATGAGGGATTTCATTCCTAGCGCATTGGCTTTTCTGATGAAAGGAGAACACTTGATAGTGAAGAATTTTCTGGTAGAAACTGCCCGCCTTCAGTCAAGAGAGAAGATGGTTGACCTCTTTTAAGCTTGGTCAGGGGCGTGATGCCTGCAAGCTTTAAGGTGCACCATCGCAACCCTACCAAGGAGACAGAAAAGTTTACTGGCTGATTTTGGTGAAACTGCCATTGGGAGGGTTGCGCCTGTAGATTCTGGCTTATGGTGGATTATTCTTCTTCGTGCTTACACCAGGTGGACAGGGGACAATTCTCTGGCTGAAAGCCCTAACTGCCAAAGAGCCATGCACCTTATTATCAGGCTGTGTCTCTCAGAGGGGTGTGATACTTCTCCAGCCCTGCTTTGTGCCGATGGCTGCTCCATGATAGACCGAAGAATGGTATGCTGCTCAGCTCATATCCAACTACTTTTTTTTTTCATTGTTATAGATTATAGTTGACAATACACCTCATACCTGTTTGCTCGGATTTTCTGGGATCTTACTGTTCTACTGCATCCTTTCAAGTCCCATGTCAATCAGAATTGAAACTGCTATTGCTCATCTGATAATGTATTGATACTTTGGAGGTTTACATTCTGGTTTAATAGAAGGAATCACTTGTAGGGTGGTTTCTAACAGGTAACATAGTAAGACTAAGATCAGGACCAAAATACTGAAACACGAGAGGATTTTGAGCATTAAGTTGCTACAAAATACTTTGGTTTTGAAAAGTTATATAGTTGTGAACACAAACAGTGTACTTTGTGCGTAGTCAACATGTCATCAAATTCTTAGGCTTCTCGATTGAGGTGCTAATTTTCTTTTAACTGAACCCTTGTTTTCTTCTTATTGAAGATACTTAGTAGGTTGCAAGTGGTTTATCTTAATTCCTACCTATTTACTACATGTTCATCATGTAGGGAATCAATTTGATGCCCTTGAACTTGGGGATGTCAAGTTATTAATGCTTTTCTTGAAAGTTTGTCATGTTTTATCATGTATCTTGTTTACTGAGCTGTCGACTGAATCCTTGCAGGGTATATATGGCTATCCAATTGAAATCCAGGCTCTCTTTTTCATGGCTATGAGATGTGCCCTAAGTATGTTGAAACAAGATTCTGATGCTGACTTTGTGAACCACATCACGAAACGAATCCAAGCTTTGAGCTACCATCTACACAGCTACTATTGGCTTGACTTCCAAAGACTGAATGACATATACCGCTACAAGACTGAAGAGTACTCGCAGACAGCTTTGAACAAGTTCAATGTGATACCTGAATCAATACCTGATTGGATATTTGACTTCATGCCTAGCCGTGGCGGATACTTCATTGGCAATGTTGGTCCTGCAAGGATGGATTTCCGCTGGTTTTGCCTGGGCAACTTCATTGCAATTCTGTCGTCGTTAGCAACTGGGGAACAGGCTGAAGCTATACTGGATCTTGTGGAGGAGCGCTGGGAAGAACTCATCGGGGAGATGCCACTCAAGATCTGTTACCCTGCAATGGAAAATCAGGAATGGCAGATAGTCACTGGATGCGACCCGAAGAACACCAGGTGGAGCTACCACAATGGAGGCTCATGGCCAGGTGAGAGCTCTCTGGACATTTTAATAATCATGTTAGATCTTCTGTTTGTTTCCCTAGGGCGGTACTTTGCACGTTGTTTCTCTTACTGCTGGTGGCCCTGAGATTTGTTTTAATTATGTGGTTTGTAGAGACATAGTGAATCATTTTCAAATTGGAAAAAATAGAGGAGAAAGATTATTTGTCAATCCGAGCTTCACTTTAACAATATGGTCTTGATTCGTCTATTAGTCCTTAACTCCTTATGAATTGGGTTAGCAAATGTGTACATGCTGTAATCTGCTCTGCTCTGGTAAATAAGATGAGTAGTATGTAAAAACTGAAGGCTGTCGTGGATCACAACAGTTTGCTTATATAAACAAACATTTTGTATGGCAAGATATCTGTACCATGCATTTGTACACATTCTTCATCCTGCATCAGCATCCTTTCTAGATGTCCACATGCTTACTTTATGTGTCTGTTATGCCGCATACTTATATCCACATGCTTACTTCATCTGTCTGTTACCCCATTTGCATACACGGTGTCTGCTCAGTGCTGCTGTGGCTGCTGGTGGCGGTGAGCGTGAAGCTGGGGCGCCCTCACCTGGCCAGGAGGGCGATGGAGCTGATGGAACGGCGGCTGGCGAAGGACGAGTTCCCCGAGTACTACGACGGCAAGGCGGGGCGGTATGTGGGGAAGCAGGCTCGCACGTACCAGACCTGGTCCGTGGCCGGCTACCTGGTGGCCAAGATGCTCCTGGACGACCCCTCCCACCTGCGGATCATCGCGCTGGAGGATGACGGCCACTCCCGCTCCAGGGCGCCCTACCTCAAGCGCTCCAACTCCTGCCCGTGATCGCTGCCGCGCGGCGCGCCCTTTTTTTTTTCTTTGCCCACGCTAAAGACTACGAGTACAGTCACAGGTTTCGTTCTGGTTCTGACCGAGGATAGTGAAGTGCAGGGGAGGACATAGTTATGTTGCATAGAGAATGTTGGTGGCAGGATGAGGACATAGGAGTAGGTGCTCCTGGTTCTGGTGCGGTTGATGAACGCATCCATTTGCCAGATGTGTAAACTGGTAGAGATTTTTGGTAGCTGAGGCTTGTTGCAATATGCAGAACTCTGATGGGATGGTGTCTGGTGGTCTCTTGCTTGCTGCTGAGGTAGATAGCCCTGTTTGTGTGTTTGCTGTTGCTACTCTTCTTTGCTTAAAAATTGCCAGTTGTTATGGTTCCCCGTTTGTTTGTCTCTAGACGGATACGGACTACGGAGACCGTGTTCGATTCGAATCGGAACATCATGTCTGTAGTGTGTGTGTATTTATCTCGATCCATACGCACCTGTGCTGTCTTGTCATTAATCTTCTCTGTTTGCTGCATGTACGCCATGAACGACCTGAGGAGGAGAAAGAGGAAGGCGAGCGCACCGGCAGAGGCCGAGGCACCTGTTCCGGAGCTCTCGAACGAGATTGTTGTGGACATCCTTGTCCGGCTGCCCGTGAAGACCGTCCTGCGGTGCAGGGCAGTGTGCAAAGCATGGCTAGCCATCATCTCCGACCCCTTCTTCACCGGGGCGCACCTCCGGTGGTCGGCATCCAGATGTGAGCAGAACCCACGCTTCATCATCACCCCCCACACCCTGGACCGTGTCCTCTCATGGGAGGACGACTTGCCGACTACCTTCTCCAACCGCTTCACCTTCTACCAGTGGCAGCAAGGTGCTCCCATGGCTACGCTGATGCACGACGAGGATTTTGGCAGCCAGTTCGGAACCGTTCGCTACTTTGCCCACTGCGATGGGCTGGTGCTGGCTCCCACGGACACCAGGCTCTACCTCTTCAACCCGGCCACCAGGGAAAGCTTCACGCTGCCAGGAGACGGCAACCCCCACTGCCAGGAGGAAGGTGTAGCGCCCCGCTGCTGTTGTGCCGGCCTGGGCCTAGATCCGCGCACGGGCAAGTACAAGGTGGTCCGGGCCTTCTACCGAGCAAAGGATCCTAACACAGACGTGGGGAAGAACATGGGGATGGAGGTGTTCACTGTCCCAGGCAATGGCGGTGGCGGTGGCGGTGGCTCATGGAGGGTGATCAGGTACAATCTTCCATACCCTGCTGCCAATTGGAATACCGGTGTGACGGTCAACGGCTTCTTGTTCTGGCGCCTCGCCAAGAAGCACCATAGGCCGCCTCCGTGGGGTCTTCTCCACCTTAGCCTCGCCGACGAGACATTCGGCATCACCAGGCTGCCTGATTCAGTTGACCCTGTGCTCCCCTATGCCTTTTCATTGGACCAACTACACGGGGAGCTATGCGTGTCAGAACTTACCAGAAACGAAACTGTGATCATTTGGGCGATGCAGATACAAGATGGGGGACAAGGCCAATACTGGGAGCAGCGTTGCACTGTTCGACTCTGCAATCTTATCCATCCAGTGGCTTTTCTTCCGGGTGTTCGATTAGTATTCTCGACAGGTGACAATGTCAACATCATCGACATGACTACCTTGGAGCTCACAACTCAGTATGACATGGAACGTTTGAAATACCAGGGTCGTAGGGCACGAACCTGGAAGAATCTCGCCTTCTTCAACATCCATCGGTATACAGAAAGCCTTGTTCGGATCAGTGCGTAACAGCTCTGTATGTGCCTTTAGAAAGAAGCAGCTAGCTTTGTGCTTGTTGCTGCTTGCATCGTTTTTTGTCTATTTTCAAGGTCGACAAGGTGAAGTGAAAGTTTGTAATAACTAAGGCAATTCTGTTGTAGTACTTTTTATTTCCCTTTATTTAAACAAGTACAGTATGAACAGCTCCCTTCATTTCGTTTATTTGGGAAACATGTCAAAGTGTTCTACATCTGCGCTGCTGCCCCTCTACGGTGTGGGCCAGCCGTGCTCATGCTCATTGCTCGCTATGTTGGCGATGATGATCGATGACGCACGGCTTGTTTGCTTGGAGACCTGGCAAAGCTGCCTGCCTGGCTCAAGCCTGCAGGTAGGAACTAACCAGCTTACCAGGCGAAGCTGCCTGCTTGGCTTAACTATGGGCGTGTTTGGATTGAGACACGGATAAAAGTGCCTGGCCTGTAGGGTGATTGGGTGTTGCCTTTTGGTCGTGTTTGGATGCAGCCACGGTGAGATGTCTTTCCCAGGCATCGCCCCCCCGTGCACCTGCATACCTAAAAACGGTCGCCTCGGTTGCAACCTGGGTTGCCGGACTAATCACCCGTTCTCATCACTTGTTGCCTCTGCGTACACGAAATTCCATCGGATAAAAACGTACATCAATAAACCCGCACTAGTCACGAGTCCAAATTACGTTCTTTTTTTAGAAACAGATTACGCCCTTTTTTCGAAGGGTCTACTAGTACCAATAAACGTGCACTAGCACCATGTACACACTTGTAATTCCTCGTGCGTCTTTCCTCCCGACATTTTGCAAATAGGTAGGAAATCTATTAATTTTATTTGTAATTTTAAATATATTATTAATTGATAAAATATGTGGATAATTTTATTTATCATTGTTTATATGTAATAACAGTAACCATGTATGTTTTAAAATGGTATTATATCTTTTATTAGCTTCTCCAGCACAAGGCTTCCAACCAAACGCATCACCACCTAACTTGCCTAGCCAGACATTCCATCGATTTTCCAAAGCAACTCTCGGGCAACACTTTTACCGCGCAAGTATTCCGCGCCTCCCATCCAAACAGGCCCTATTAGCGGGTGTGAATTTGGACCTGTAAACTTCCCAACTGTTTGCTTTCTGTAAATTTAGCAATCCCCTTCATTTCTCAATTTCCAAATATCCCAAAGCGCTGCTGAACTGAGTATACCCGAGTCCTCGATCATGTGTTTATGTTTTTATTACGCGGTTGCTGGGGATAGGGGTTATCTTGCTGTGTGTTTGAGGCGCCTAGCTTCACCGTGGCAAGTTTGGTTCTATTAATTGCCCGTTGTGGTTCATCGCTGGCATTTGATTGAGAATGCGATGTGTTCTAGCAAGGAGATGAACCTGGTTGATTTTTGAAATCGTTTAGAGATTTGTGTTTCCCTGGCGCAATTCTTCCCGGTGTGTCAAGCGTTTAGTTTTGGTTGGTTTTACTCCCCATTCTATTGCGTAGTTTGTCCAAACTCATGAAGACTTGTTTGGTTAATCCCCTCGCTCTCCATTCGGCAATTAGCTTTTCTACTGCACAATTTGTTATTTTACAAAAAAGAAATTTAGTACATAATATGGATTAACATTGCTGCTGCCTGTACTATCTTTCTTTCATCGGTCTTGATTGAAAGTAGCCAATCTTAACTCTTAACACAAATTAGTGATCGAAGGTGGCTAACTAGCTATGCATGGAAACCTGTCCATAATGTCAAGTTTTGTTGTGTCACTACTGAACAAAAACTGTGGTTGCCGATTGGTGCTGATGAAGATCCATATATATTTAGGGTTACAACATCATTCGTGAGAATGTGGACCTACTACCTAAACAAGTTCAGTCTGAAATTTAGATGCAACTTCAGATAGCCTTGCAATTGCCCGTGCAGGACGAATGTGCACGAACCAAAAAAAAAAATGTGCACGAACCAAACCTTGCATTGCCCGTGCAGGACGATGCCTCCTTCAATGTCACCAAATGCAGAACGATGGCTTCATTCCATGTCACAAGTTGCCAACACCATGACACCAGCAGGGCTGTCTGCTTCCTGGTTGCTCACGAGTCACGAGCGTCCAGACTGTGAGTTCCGAGTAATCTCCCCAGCGCAGTAGCCAGCAGGATGGACCAGCCGTCCGCTTCCAAGGTGCGCGCCGCCGTCCTGCTCCTCGCCGCGCACCTGGGCGCCGCGAACGCCCAGTACGGCGGCAGCAGCGGCGGCGCGGCGGGGACGGGTCTGGCTGATGGCGCGGACTACCTCGTGGGCGTGGCCGCCTCCGTGCTCGCCGTCGCGGCGTTCGTTTGGGCCTGATGCTGAACGGTGAGCTCGAGTCTGGCATCGGATTGGGAGCTACTAATAAGTTTGAGTGGAAGCCGCGCACGGACGCGGTGAACGCGTGGACCGTCTGACGCGCCGGTGTTGGCGGCCTGCCTGCGCAGCGCGGCCATGACGGCCTCCTCGGTCCTCGCCGTCCCTGCTGGCCGCGAACTCCGCCGCGCGCGCCTGAGCCGGCAGGCCATCCTAGCCATCCTCTCCTCCATACTAGCCAGGTCGTCGGCCGTCGGGACGTGGCCGGCCTCCAGTGCCAAGTCCGTGCAGCTCGCCACGTACCCCAGGAACGCCTTCGGAGCTCCTTCTCCTGCAGGCAGCGCACGGCGGCGAGCAGCGCCTCCGCGTCCGCGCGCCGGGCGTCCAACAAGGCGGCCTGCGCCCACAGCGCCTCGCGACGAACGCCTCCTCGTCGTCGCCAGAGCCAGGCCGCCTGAGCGACACTTGAAGTGCAAGAATTCGAGCTGTGGGCTTCCAAATTTTCAAAGCGGCGCGATTATCAATGCCCTGTGCTGTGGTCTCCCACCTCCCGCACCCCTCTCCCGCCTCGCCCCCAGATCTACATCTCCTCGGGCCCCCTCCCCCGTCTCCGGCGTCCTCGCCGCAGCGGGCTGGGAGCGGGGCCCCGCCGCCGTCCTTACTATTATTAGGTAAGTAGCTTTTGTTTTGTGCCTCTGTGCTCGGCCGTAATGGCGTCTCCCGATCTCCTCGTCGTCGTCGTCGGTTCAGTGGATGCCATGGTGCTCCTCGGCGTCCTCCTCGCCGGCGTCATCGTCGACATCGAGATTTGTGGTAATAAAATAAATACCCCCTCCCCTACCTCTGAATGAATCATTTTCCCTCATCCATCCTCCGCCGCCGCTTGATTCGTTCTTCCCCTTCGGTCCGCCTCTATCTCCACCACCACCATTCACCACCCAGCAGCAGCCGCCTCAAATTATGCAAGTCCTACATCGCTTCCTCGACGTCCGCTGCGTCAGCGCCCCCGGAATTCGTCGCTGGCCACCTTGGGGAATCCTCGAGCCAACCTTTATCCTCCGGCGCCACGGTCCTCCAAAATCCACCTCGCCGGAGTCACTCGTCGTTGCTGGCCTCGGGGGCTCCTCTTCAACCTCAGCTCTCAGTAGCAGGAGGCCCTCCGCCCCGACGTTTTCACAACGTCAGTCAACGGCGACGACCTCACCGGCGTTTGTGTCGGCGACGTCAAGATGCGGCCACACGTTTCTAGAGTCTTCTTCCTTGCAACACGTGTAAGTGTACGTGGAGGATTTCTGTGTACGTGTCCTTTAGGGACTGCTCTTGTTTTTTCACCTTTGGGTGATTATGTAACTGCTGCTCTTTATATATAAATGAAAAAAAGAGTGTTTTCATCAAAAAAAAAAAAAAAAAAAAAAAAAAAAAAAAAAAAAAAAAAAGCGGCGCAATTTGGGTAGTAGTAGCGAGTCATGCAGACTCGGTGTCAAATATCTCAACTCCTCTTCCTAAACCAACCAGTGCCTTGACTTTAACGATGTGAAATGTTTTGAGATGACAACAAATTAAACAGCCTTGTGCCACAATATAATCCACTTTCAACAACTGAATTCCATAAGGCAGAGAGGGGAATACTAGAAAATACAACGAATTTCAGCAACCTGAAAATCATTCAGTTACAGGTCAAGATTATAATTTGTATGCTAAAGCGATCCAGCCAATCTTTCTGGAGCAATGAAACTTCACTTGTGTAGACACAACAGGACCAATGGAGCTAAGTTAAGTTTTTTTTTCTAACAAAATATTGGTCTGAAAATGAAATGATTTTTTTTAATAACTGGCGATATATTGAAATCAAGACAGATTACATGGAGTTCAAAAGGCTCCCAAACAGCATCCAGCAAAGAGTTTCTAACTACACATTGAGTAGCATGTGTGAGCAGCAGAAATTGAGACTAGAAGGGGAAGAAAATCTTGCTCTGATGGCAAATGCTGCAAGCCACTGTAGCACAAACTGCCACCCAACAAGGGCAGCAGGAGACGGCTGAACCATCCTCCTTCCTTGATTCCATAAGCTATGGTTAGAATTCTGATAATGCACAGAAAATTGAACCCTGCAAATTTGAGGTGAGAGGTTCAAAACAAAAATAGTGTCATGATCACAGACCTAGCTAATTATTCTGCTACAAATTCAGAGTTCAGACCAATTCAGATATTCAGGTATGATGTTTTGGACATGAACGGCAAACTTAACACCAAGGAACCAAGATTAACTGATTACACATAAATTAGCAGAAATATGAGATTTCCTAGTCAGCTTGAATGGATCATCAATTTAAGAGAGGTACCTTCTCTGAAGTTGCTCTTGAAACAGGGAGGCATGTACCACAGGTAACTTTTTTTTTTTTTTTCTAGAAGGGCACAGGAGAGCCGTGTGTCATTTCATTAAGCAAGAATAAGAGTACAATGACTCCGTAGAAGGACCAACCCGATAACTAAACTAACACACCCATACCACAAGAGCTTACAGACGCGCCACAGAGCACACATGACCACGACCTGACAAACCTCAGCCTAGACAGCAGTGGTCAGCAACCTCACAAGAAGTTGCTGGAGCTTAGAAACTCCAGCCATGCCCCATAAACTACACTCATCCAACAAATTCCGAAGCAGATTAGAAGTGCAATTATCAAAAATACAAGAGTTTCTATGCTTCTAGACTTCCCATGCTACTAGAATGGTCAAAGAGTAAAGGCCTTTTTTCATCTCCTTCCGGTTCCAGTAGTATTCCACCTGATGGCATTCACACTCCAGTTACCTGAAATCATCAGCCCACTAGGTTAGGAGCAAAGCATAGGAAGTGAAATCAAACATCTTAATCCTAAAACTATATTTAAATTGCATGGTTTCAAAACAATGCACCTTCAGATAACAGCAAGCATCATTAATACATAGAAATCAGACAATCATTCTATACCTAGACCAATGATGCAGAAGAATGTAAAGGCACTGGGAAGGTAATGTCACAAGAGAAACACACTTAAAAAAAGTTCATTCCATAACAGAAAATGCAAAAAATAAGCAATATCCAAAAACTATGGAGGGGCATCCCAGACTTGAATACTTGGGAATGACAGGAGTACATCTCCATCATATAGTTAGTTCCAAGTTTAGTACACATCATCATCTGACAATGGAAGCAGATAATAAAATCCTAGCGATGCATCACCATAAAAAATAGAGCAATATGCCCCGTGCCATAAGGCTCAAATACTAATGTCAGAGATTTTCAAAGACTGACAGTAATATTCAAATGCTAAGTACTGCTGTCTCGAACATGAAATACCTTGTAATGCTGTGGCACATCTAAACTAAGAGATAAGTTTTGGAATCAAGAAATACAATTCGTCCCTCAACACATTTGTATGTATGAACAAATAGTAGATGGTTTCATTTAAAGCTAGTTTTTTGGCTTTTGGTGCACTCATCTAGCCGACAAGACCCCCAAAAATCCAGCCTAATGACTCACAGAACCTGACTTCTAGTATCTATCATAGAACCAAATGTTCGACGAGTGGATGGTGCTTAATCTTACTTCTGATACTCATGTGTTTTACAAGTGTGCAAATCCAACCTGTAGTATTGTATACAATTGAAATAGTAAACCAACAGAGTTTTGTTAACTTACTAGATGGTTTTGGGGAGCCTCTTATAGGTAACCAATCAAAATAATAAAGCAACATAGGACTGTTGCTGTCAACATAGCTTGTGTGAGGAAACATAAGCAACATTTTCCCACTGCTAACAGTGGGGCAACATACATAAGCTTAAATTATAGGAATCCGATCAATGATCACATGACTGATTTTATTACTGGGAGTGCAGGATTTATTCACAAATTACGCACAAGAAGTTTACATTGTCACATAAATATGACCAATACAGTTGAAAAGTGAATTCATTTTTTTTGTCAACACTCACTTGTTGGCTCCATTGAGGAAACGATACTTTTCAGGCAGGGACTTTGCTTGGTGATGATATCCCTCCCTCGAGAAAAGTGATATAAGCATGGAAATAGTGGAAGCATCAAGTGAGAAGTTCTTCTCATCAAGTTTGTAGAGGTAAACCCCAGCCCTGCTTATATCACCTCTCTGCATCAGCCTCCTAACTAGACCATTTAACATACGTGAGTCTGGAGCAGTACCACTCTTTTCCATTGCTGAAAACAAACCATCGAACTCTCCTCTAGCGATCCTTCTTCTATGAGATTTTCTGCAACTAAGCGGTAGGTCACAACATTTGGAACCAAACCATTAGCAGGGATAGCGGCGAACAAATTCATGGCATCTTCCTTTCTGTCAGCTTTGAACAAAGCACCAATCATAATGGTGAATGTAATAATGTTAAGTTGAACATCCTTAGAACACAGGCTCTGAAACATATTGAATGCTTCGTCAACACAATTATTTTTGCAAAGACCATTTAGAATTATGTTGTATGTGCACATGTCCCACTGTGTTTTGCTGTTGATCATATTGAGATAGAGTTCCTTTGCTTCAGAAAATCTCCCGTTCTGAAACAGACCATGCAATATAGTATTATAAGTCACAACTCCAGCTATAATGCCGCTGTTCAACATTTTTAGGAAAAGGCTATATGCATCATCTATCCTTCGGGCTTTACAGTAGCCATGAAGCAAAGTATTATAAGTAACTTCATCAGGTGACAAGCCAACTGAGACCATACCATCAAATACCTTCTCCGCTTCATCCACCCTTCCAGCTAAGCAGTAACCACATATTAACGGTGTATATGAGAAAGCATTCGGCCTTACGCCAACATGTTCCATCAGATCAATGAGCCTCTGGGCTTCCATGACCCGTCCTACATTGCATAAGTTACAAATTATTGTGCTGAAGAACACCACGTTAGGATGGATTCCATGATCCAACATTTTAAAAAATAATTCCTCAACCTTATCCCATTTATCAATGGTACAAAGTCCATAAACTAGGGAGTTGAAAACAACAATGTTAGGAGTCACCCCTTCATTGATCATCTGATTGAATTTGACCTCAGCGTCATCCACCCTGCCTATCTTGCATAGTGCATCTATTAGTGCTCCGTAGCTTACTACATTAGGACTCAATCCGTGCTGCCTCATTTTGTTAAAGATAACCATTGCCTTATCTAACATACCATATTTAGCATATGCACTGAAGAATATGTTAAAGATGTGATGATTTGGTAAAATACCATATGCTACCATCAAATTTAGAAGGTCATGCATCTCAGAAAGAGCACCTATGTCAGCATACCCATGAAGCATAATGCCATAGATAGTTACATCAGGTTTTATGCCCTTCCTAATCATAGAATCAAAAAAATTTCTAGCTTCTCTGCATTTTCCATTCTTGCATAGATAGTCCAGCAGCAAACCATAAGTAAAACAATCTGGCTTAAGACCACGTGCAGACATTTCTTCGAGCAATCGCACCACCTCTTTCCACTGCCCCATAAAGAGGTGTCCATGGATCAGACAATTATATGTCTCATTGTCTGGGTTGACACCTTTATCAATCATCTGCTGAAAGACACCCTTGGCCATCTCAACCATGTCAACCACTTGAGCTTTGCACAGGCCATCAATCACCGTGTTGTAGGTCACAACATCCGGTTGAATTCCCTGATCCATCATTTCAAGAAACAAGTTGTAAGCTTTGTCCACTTGACCCTCTGTAAAGAAACCCTTGATGACGGTGCTGTAGGACACTACATTGGGTGGGCAGGTTCTATCTCGATCATTAGCCATCATACGCAGCAGCTCAAGTGCCTCCTTGGCTTTCTTTTGATTGCAGAAACCCTTGATAATTGTATTGTAAGTTACTATATTGGGTATGCAGCCAAGCTCAGGTATCCGTTGGAGCATTACTTCCACGGCCTCACCCACCCTCTTTGCATCACAGAGACCTTTGAGCAGTTTATTGATGACTATGACATTCACCCTCCAGCCTGACTTCAAGATGAGGCCAAAGGTGGCAAAGCCATTCTTCAAGCGGCCCATGCGACAGAAGCAGCCGATGAGGATGCTGTAGGTACAAAGGTCGGGTGTCACCTTGATGGAGCATTCACGTACCATCCGGTTGAAGAGGGAGACGACGGCCTCTGACTCTGATGTGGAAGAGGAGCGCCGGCCCGAGGTACGAGAGACAGCAGCGAAGATGTGGTTGAAGGCGACAACCGACGCAGGCCTGGCATGCAGAAGCAATTCATCGAATAGCTTGGGCACGTCGTCGAGGCCGAGGCTTCCCGAGCGTGCACGGTCGGCGATGACGCGCTCCAGCTCCATGCACCGGTCGCGGACGGCGCTCGACATGCCGGCGGGGCGCGCGCGCGTCTACCAGCCCAGAGCGGAGAGGGACGGACGGCGTCGCGTCGCGTCGCGCTCCGGATCGGTGAAGCGGAGCAGCTCGCGTGGGCTGGGCGGAACTGCCGACTGCTGCGCCGTGGTGGTGTTGGCCTGTGACGGTAGCATCTAGAACGTCGGGCGGCGGCGGCGTGGTTGGGCAGGCGGAGCGACGGGAGCAGGCTCTGCTCGCCGCTATGAGGCCCAATTGCCCGCCAGATAGGTGAAGCAGAACACTCGTGAGTCTTGAGCTGGGTGGAGGCGCGTGTACTCGTGAACTGGGTTGTGCGGGCGGCGGCGGCGGTGGCGGTGTGCAGCTGGGCGCGAGGTGGTTGTGGAGTGCTGCGTGTTGGGCCTGGGCGCAGCTGAGGCCCCAACACCAATGGCGTGACTGCCTCACCTCTGTGTTGGCTGTTTTGTTTTTCCTTCTTTTTTTTTTTTGTCCACATCACATACTGATGTTCTCTACCGCAGCAGAGTATAAAATCCTGAATTTTCGGTTTTACTGCCACTCTATGTCTGAATTTTAGTCTTATAACTTTCTACAATTAGTGATCCTGATGTGATTAGATAAAATTAGTCAGACTGTTATCTTTTTGCAATATGTCTGCAGACTACAATACATTTTTGCAATATGCCTTCCCTTGACCTTAGTGAAATAATCCTGACCAAGTGAGAATCCCAAAAACAAAAACTTAGGGAACATCCTAATTCTTCGAATTAGCAATTTGATTTGAGTCAGGGGCAGGGCGACTGGGAGAGGAAGACGTCAATTTTCATGGTCTAATAGCACCCTGGTGATAATAGAGTTAGATCTAACTAGGAGTCTAGTCTATGAAAGATTGTTTTACCTGTGATAAATTGATACTGAAAACAGGAGAACATTTCTCTTGAGAATTTCATCAATAACATTCCACACGGCAAGGCCATAACATTAGATCGCAGGACAGAATAACCAATAACCAATCTAACAAATTGACATGTCACATAAAGATGATCGGCACCGAATTCACATTTTTGGAAACACAGAGAATTCACATTTTTGTCAACACAGAATAAACATTATAACAGCAGTATTAACAGCAACGCTTCATTTTCAGACTTGTTCAGAGATCACTATTGCCATTTCGACTTTCTCATGAATTCACTAGCAAATCATCAAGCTTAAAATTGGTCCAAGGCATACAACAAATCTTGCTGCTCCCATCTTTAGAGCTGGTGATTGTTTGACACATTTCATTTTACCCACCATATTCAGTTCCGCAAACTAAACACGTTACTTGAGAGTACAGTTTCCAGCATTATCTAATTAATACCCAATACCCAACATAAAGTTTCCAGCATTATCTAATACTCAGCATGGCAATGCAACAGAAAATACTAAGTGCTAGGCACTGAGGTTCTAACTTCTGATTTCTGAGTGCTAACAGCAACATTTGCAAGCATCAATTGGACGTTGTCACACCCCTTCGGCTGTTATTGCTATTACCATCCACTCCTGTCTCCCACTTTCCATCGGATCTAGATCCACTCCTGCCGCTGCCGCTACCAACACCAACAACACCGCAACAATGACCACCTCCTTGGCCAAAAAGAAGAAGAAGAAGAAGAAAGAGAGGACGATGACCACCTTGCTGTTGCACAGAATGTTGCCCTGTAGGTCGTGGCCTGGCAAAAGACCAAGGAAAAATATGAATAAAAAGATGGTAATATCACTGTGACAACTCAAAATCCCATTTTTGAAACCATCAAGTGTCCAATCATGGGGTACATTACCAACAAATGGTCTGTTCTTAGCCTGTGAGTAAGAGACTCCGTTCCTATAACAAGAACCAAAAGTAATAGGGTCTAGACGTCTAGTTACTATCAAAGCACAAGAAATATACGAATCACTCAAGTGTAACAAGTAACCAGTGTGTATTCATGTTTGTTGGGTTGCAAACTAAGTTTGGATAATATCACAAGAAAAATAAAGGCATTTAGCGACATGCAAGTTGAGGTAGGATTGGATAATTTGGGCTAAAAATAGTTTAGAAAGGTTCCTCAATAAATTATGAAAACATAATTCACCACCATAAATACTTCTGGTTTGTGGAAGTACAAATAAACACATCAGTTCTGCTTTCCAGAAGTATATATAAATAAACACAAGATTCTGAATTTTCAACTCAGCAACAGAAGTGCTGCAAACTTTTTAAAATAACAACAGGATGCAAGTGTAATCACATAACCATGTATTTTGTTATGTCTCAAACTGATCCTGAGGTTCTATTTTAGATTTAATTTAGTCCAACAGTGCAACTGTTGCAAAAAAAAATTATAATAGAAAGCAGATGTGAAGATGATCATACATCCATGTACTTTGCTATGTCTAACAGTGATTCATAATATAATACTAAACAAAAATCATATAGGAACAAATTTTTCAACTTAGCTTCCTACTCCTATCTTTAATTTTTGAGAAGATATGTGCTACAAAATGCTTGTTTATTTATCACATATATCCATCTTTATGAAAAAACGATATTAAAGAAAGGGAAACAAAACCACCGGCATGAATTAACATGAAGATCAACTGTGAATTTAAGTGAAAACAAATTTTTAGGTCTTTATTGCTCAATTTTGGATGCCCTTTAAAAGTTCTGGAATGAACAAATGCATACAAGCGTGTTCCCCCTTTTCTTGCATTTGCAGCTGCATAAAAAAGGGACAATGAATTGCAGAATAGAACAAAAGCAAAAGCTAAACCAGAGAAAGTAGGCAGTACTCACATCCAGGACTTCTCCATACTACTCTAAACAGTTCTTTGGGATGTTCAGAAGACACTTCTATAAGACTGTCGCAAAGCCTGAAGGTACAATTTGGCTCCATGAGCAGGAAGAGCAAGAAGCTCAGAATCCTTCACTTTTTCATTCTCATCGTTGGGATCATCATCCACAAAAAGAGTTGTGGAGATCAGTCACCAGTCGAAAATGACAAAAGTGCACAAGCAGATACATTGTAGCTTTAGCCGCAAACACAATCACACTTATTCATGAAGCTTTTGACAGTTATAAATAGGCTAATACTACATCTGCCACAGTGGTATTATGATTTTTATTACAGCAACCTTGTTACAGATCGAGATGCACTGGAAAACAAATAGTAGAAAGTACAGTTTCAAGTATTAGCTGGTTTGTCTTTAGACAAAAAATAATTCCACGTTAGTTGGTTTGTTTTCACACAAAAATTGATGACAGAAGGTAGACTAATAGAATGATGAATAGGCATGTTGTGGCCTGTACATGGCGATGAGCCTGCAAATCATATAGAGATATGCACCAGAAGTGCCCTGTAGATATCACCTTGCAACTCGTCCAGAAGCGGCGAACACAGGTGTCAGGAGGTGGTTGAAGGCGGCAGAAACCGTGGTAGGACCTGGCGTGGAGGAGGAATTCGTCGAACAGCTGGAGTGTGTGGTCCAGGCTCAGGTTGCCCGGCCTCGCGCGGCACGGCCGCGGTGGTGCGCCTCCAGCTGTTCGATGAATTGCTCCCGCACGGCAGAGCAGAAAGCTCCGAGAGCATCGGCCGCGTGACGAGATACGGAACTAATGGCGTGGGTCGGAGTCTGGATCAGTGGGGGATGGCGTGGGGGTGGGGGTGGGTACGGAGGCGGAGCAGCAGGCACTGCACCGGTGAGGGTACGAAGCTCGACGGCAGTTGCAGGGGAGACGAATGGAGTGGAAGTTAGGGTTCCAGACAAGAGACGAATGGAAATATTTGCGTTGGGCCCAGCTTACCAAGGCATGAAGCCGAAGAGGTTTACACCAAAAAATCTCATTCTCATCTCAACAAGGCTGCTTCCTTGATCAAAAATTCAGACCAGCCGGAGTGTGCCTTCTCGAGCTTTCTTCAGTGAACAGTAGAGAGAGGGCGATTTCCTCATCCCCACTCTGTCTAATCGCGAGATCGCGAGACTGGAGTCTGGAGATCGGAGGAAGTTGTGCAGGCATTCAAGGGGAGTGTGCTGCTTGTCTGATTAAGATCTCAAGGTCAGTGATTGGATCCTTTTTTAGCGTTCTTCAGTGAACAGTAGAGAAGCGAGTTCCTCATTTCCACTCCGTCTAATCGTGAGTCTGGAGTCTGGAGATTGGAGGAAGCTGTGCAGGTTTTTAAGGGGAGCGTGTTGCTTGTCTGATTAAGATCTCAAGGTCAGTGATTGGAGGAAGTTTTGCAGGATTTCGTGGGGAAGTGCTGCAGTAAGTTTTCTCATAGTTCGGTGTTGTTTCTTCCCTTTCTCTTGGCTTACTCCATCAGATTAGGATCTGATTCAGGATGATTAAGGGGGTGATCTTTAGCATCACTGCCCGTCCTTGGTCAGATCTCTGTGTCTATGTGGTAGAGGCTAATGGCGCATATGGAGAAAGGGGAAAATGCAGGAATGGAGGTAGCAGATGGTTCTATGCATGCTTCTGGAGCACTTAGGGGAAAATTGTCTTCAGCAGAGCGTCACCAAGGTGTTGAGGAACAAGTTTCAGAGTTGTTTGGTAAACTTAGTTTGACTGCAAAGGAGAAAGAAGTCTTGGTCTTGGAAGATGCTGATGATTTAGATTTAGCTAAAGTAAAGCATGCTTTAATTGGTAAGGTTCTTGCGCCAAATTCTTTACCGCTGAAAACTATTATGGCTGCTATCGTCCAGCATGGGGTAATCCAAAGGGTTTAATGGCGAGAATGGTGGGAAAGAACCGTTTCGTTGCTGAGTTTGAATCTGATATGGATAAAAAAGAATCCTTGATGGTTCTCCATGGTATATTGGAAAACAGGCTGTGGGGAGACAGGTGGTAATTCTAAAAGAATTTGATTATGATTTACGCCCAAGTGATGTTCCTTTTGACGAATTAGCCATTTGGGTTAATATTCTTAACCTACCTTTGGCTCTTCGAGACGAAAAATGGGGTATGGAGCTTGCAGGAAAAATTGGAAAAGTGTTGAAAATTGATGTGGATGATCAGAAAAGGGCAGTGGGGAAGGATTTAAGGGCAAGAGTATTAATCTCTTTAAATGATCCTTTACCTCGTGGTGTATCTGTTTTCAGCCAGGAGGCAAAGGAAGGAATGGTATGATGTTGTGTATGAGAGGCTTCCTTTCTTTTATTTCTCATGTGGTATTATTGGCCATTCAGATATTCAATGTCTCACACCAGCTACTCGAGATGAGAAAGGATGCTTGCCATATAATGAAAAGTTACGTGCACCTGAAGAAAGAAGATTGAAAAATCATAGCGAATGGTATTCTCACGAAGGCACTTCCTCTAAAAGGAATTCTTCAGGTACTTGGGAGAGTTCGATTCCAGAAAATCTTCTACAAGAAGAAGCAATGGGAAAGAAATTGAAGAAGATGATGATTTTGAAGTTTTTTCACCAGCTGGTAATATAATTCCCAAAGATACTAGTGGGACTTCGCATGATTTAATACTTTATGATTATCCAAGTGAAGACAAAAAACTTTCTGCACACAACAAAAAATGAAAGTCTGATGAGAGCTTGATAAATAATAGTGATGTAAAAGGAGGAAACACCTTTGAATTTGGTGATGGTTTTACGATGGCACTTGTGCGGTGTCCAAGGAAAGGGGTGTAAGTGGAGTTTCTGAGTTTTCAAAGAAGACGAAAAATGATAACGCTGGGCTGCTAGAGCAGCCTCGCGTGACAAAATGAGGCTAATAACTTGGAATTGCCGGGGATTGGGGAATGGCCCGGCAATTCATGGGGATTCTGGATGTTCAGAAGCAGGAGGACCCCGATGTTCTTTTTCTTTCAGAAACTAAACATGATGGAAAATGGATGGACCGGTTAAGGTGGAAGTTGCAATTGCCTAATCTAATGACGGTTGACAGTAAAGGTGCTAGTGGTGGTTTGGCTTTGTTTTGGAAGACAGAAGTTGACGTTACAGTTCAAAGTTTCTCTAAATACCATATTGACAGTGTTATAAAAAGAAAAAAGATGGATTTAAATGGAGATTCACTGGCATTTATGGTGAATCAAAAAAAAAAGGAGAAGGATAATACATGGGCAATGTTGCGCACTTTAAATGAACAAATAGAAATGCCATGGCTTTGTAGTGGTGATTTTAATGAGATATTATTTGGATTTGAAAAAGAGGGCAGACAACCAAAGGCGGAATCAAATATGCATAAATTCAGATTGGTGCTAGAAGATTGTGATCTACATGATTTGGGGTTTGTGGGGGATCCGTTTATTTGGCGTAATAACCATCATGTGGCTGCTAGTTATACAAAAGAAAGGCTTGATCGTGCTGTGGCGAATAGCAATTGGAGGTGTATATTTCCAATGGTGAAGGTTACTAATGGGGATCCTAGGCACTCAGACCATAGGCCAATTATCATTGATGTGGGGAGTAGGGAGTCCGAATGCTTGGGAAAGGTGCAAACAACACCAAAGTTTGAAGCAAGATGGCTTGAAGAGGAAGAATGCCATGTACGGGTGATGGATTCTTGGGGAAAAGCAATGGAGGAAGGATGTAAACATATGATGGAGATACAAAGAAAAGTGTTGGGAGACCTTTGGGAATGGGACAGAAACATTCTTGGAGAATTAGAGAAGAGAATTAAAAAAGTCAGAAGTGATTTGGAGAGATGTAGAAGGATGAATATTTCACAAGAATCAGTAAACCGGGAACATATATTGCGTTATAAGCTTGAACGCTTACTAGACCAACACAATATCTATTGGAAGCAACGAGCTCATAATGCATGGTTGACCAAGGGAGACCGGAATACTGCTTTCTTTCATGCTTTTGCCTCAAAAAGGAGATTAAAAAATTCTATCAGGAAACTGAAGGATGAGAATGGAGGTGTAGTAGAGGGAGATCAACTGAAATCTTTTATTGCTAATCAATATCAACAACTTTTCAAGTCATTTGCAGGAACACGTTTTAATGAAGTGTTGAACTGTGTTGATCCCAGAGTAACACATGCAATGAATGAGGCTTTAATCAAGCCATTTACAGGGGAGGAAGTATGGAATGCTCTTGAAAGTATAGGTGACTTAAAAGCTCCAGGTCCTGATGGTATGCCATCTATCTTTTATAAGAAATTTTGGCCTCTAGTTGGTGATCATGTTAAAACTGAAGTCCTTGATTTTCTTAATGGGGGGCCTATGCCAGCAGGATGGAATGATACTACTATTGTGTTGATTCCCAAAATAAGCTCACCACAAGTGCTAAAAAGATTTTCGACCAATCAGCCTTTGTAATGTGTTGTATAAGCTCATCTCTAAGGTTCTTGCAAACAGGTTAAAAATATATCTTGCCTGATATAATTTCCCCACTCAGAGTGTGTTTGTTCCTGGAAGACTAATTACGGATAATGTCCTTCTGTCTTATGAACTAACACATTATTTAAATGGTAAAAAGAAAAAGTAAAAGAGGGGCTGGCTACTATTAAATTAGATATGAGTAAAGCGTATGACATGATGGAATGGGCTTTTTTGGAGAATATTATGTTTCGAATGGGTTTTAATATAAGTTGGGTTCGGCTTATTATGAACTGTGTTACATCTGTTAATTATAAAATCAAAGTTAATGGAGAATATACCCATCGGATATTCCCTGAAAGAGGTCCCAGGCAAGGTGATCCGTTGTCCCCTAACTTATTTATTTTATGTGCAGAAGACCTATCTGCAATGTTGAAAAAAAGCTGAGCTAAGGGGCAAGATTGAAGGCATTAAGATTTGTCGACATGCTCCAAGAGTAAACCATCTATTCTTTGCTGATGATTCTTTGATATTAATGAAAGCAAGGGTGAATGATGTGCAAGAACTTAAAAATATCTTGGTGTTGTATGAACAGGCTGCTGGTCAGAAAAATTAACAGAGATAAATCATCAATTATGTTCAGTCCAAATACAAGTCAAGAAATTAGAAGCCAAATCAAATCTGATCTTTCTATTGATTTTGAAGCAATGACCGAAAGATATTTAGGACTACCAATCTCCATTGGAAAATCAAAAAAGTTGCTTTTGAATACATTAAAAAAAAAGGTCTGGAGTAGAATTCAGGGTTGGCATGAAAAAAAAAATTTTCAAAAGCTGGTAAGGAAATTCTTATTAAGGCTGTAGCGCAGTCTATTCCCACTTATGCCATGTCATGTTTTGATCTTACAAAAGGTTTTTGTGATGAGCTCAGTATGATTAATGCAAGATATTGGTGGAGCCAACAAGACAAAACAAACAAAATTCATTGGCTGAGTTGGGAAAAATTAACAAGATCCAAAAAAAAGCCGGTGGCCTTGGATTTCGTGATCTGCATCTCTTTAATTTAGCGTGCTCCGCAGGCAAGCATGGAGATTACTTATCAGTCCTAACACCCTTTATGGCGAAGTATTAAAGGCAAGATATTTTCCAAATTCTGATATTCTCCATTATACTCCTCGAGATGGGATTTCATATTCTTGGAGAAGCATTTTGAAAGGGGCGAACTTTTGAAAGAAGGTGTCATTTGGAGAATTGGGAATGGAGAGAAAGTGAAGATATGGGAAGACCCTTGGCTGCCCAGAGGCTTAACAAGAAAACCAGCAACACCTAGGAGGTCTTGTGTGCTGACAAAAGTCAGTGATCTTATTGATCCAACAACAGAAGAATGGGATGAACATTTAATACGGGACATATTTTGGCCTCAAGATGCTGATGAGATATTACGAATTCCTGTTAATGATCAAATGGAGGATTGGCCTGCTTGGCATTTTGATGTAAAAGGACTATTTTCTGTCAAATCTGCTTACAAACTAGCTGTGGCGAGAAGGGATGCTCAAACAGGACATGATGCTTCTACTTCTGGAACTAGATTTGGAGATGTAACAGATTTTCAATGGATGAAAATTTGGCAACTCAAAGTCCCTAATAAAGTTAAAATGTTTGTATGGCGTTTAGCGCATAACTGCCTCCCTGTTAGAAGGAATCTGGCCAGACGTGGGGTAAATTTGGATACTATTTGTCCTGTGTGCAGAAGATTGGATGAGGACTGTGGGCATATTTTCTTTAAGTGTAAACTTGTTAAAATGTGTTGGCGTCTTATGGATATGGAAGAAATCAGATCTGAACTGGTAAGCTACCAATCCGGTTTGGAAGTAATTAATAAGATCTGGAAGCTACAGGTTACTGTTCAGTTAAAAGTATTTGTCTTTCTATGGAGATGGTGGTCAGTAAGAAACAAGGTCAATGATGGTGACAGGTTGCCAACGGCAAATGAAATTTGTGGATCTGTTCATTTCTTCCTCATGCAATTTGAAAAATTACATGAGCCTAAAGAGAGGCTAAAATACGCAGCTCAAGATTCATGGACCCTCCACCTGAAAATATTTATAAAATTAACTCAGATGGTTCTTTTGATCCGGAAAAAAAAATCTGGAGGGTGGGGTTTTGTGGTGAGAGATATGAACGGAGAAGTGCTAGTAGCTGGAGCTGGGAACATTCAGTATGCTTCATCGGCCTTACATGCTGAAGCTATTGCAGCCTACAAGAGCATTATTCATGCAGCTCAGTTAGGGATGTCACAAATCATCTTAGAAACAGATGCTATGTGTTTAGCAAAGGCCCTTAAGTCAACAAGTATAGATCGTAGTAGTGTTGGGGCTTTGGTGTTACATATTCGAGACATCATGCAATCAGAGTTTTCTTTTTATAATGTCTCGTTATGTAATAGAAGATGTAATAGAGTAGCTGACTGCTTGGCTGTTCATGGTGCTTATGTTTTAGATTCTAACTCTTGTATTTATATGACTGAACTTCCACCATATGTAATGGACATTGTATTTGGCGATTTGCCTTTGCATGAAGCTTAATATATATAACACCCGTGTTTTTGCATCATTTTAAAATTCACTAAAAATTTGAACTTTTTATAATTACAACTAAAACTTGACGTTATTTTTCCCGCACAACCCAAAACCCGCTTTTGAAAACCTTGCATCAAACTCACCATGTAGATTTTCTTTAGATAAATGTTTGAGTGCTTGTATGCTTGTTTGCTTTGTGTTTGTCGTGCTAGAATTTATTTGGCATCAAATAATTTTCTTTGTTACCCTCCTCCAAATATTTACCTTGACCCTTGCCTTGAATTTCCAACCACCAAATAAATCTTTAATCATCCTTCACCCAAACACCCTCCTTGTCAACCCCATAAAATACCCTTGACCTCCTCCTTGATTTACCAACCCCACAGCTCCAACAATCCATAAATCCAAGTCCCCACCTCACATCATCATGCTAGTTTATTTTTCTGGGAAATAATACGAGTCATACCAAGAGTATATGCGTACACCATAAATAGCTAGACATATGTATTTATATATCTTCATAAATATGTGAGTATAGCTATGTATATGTGAGTGTATGCATATACAATAATACATGGGAAATTGGGAAATGGAAAACTAGAAAAGAAAATATAAGGAAGAACCGGCGGGCTCCTTTCTTCCTAGCCCAAGCAGCAGCCGGCCCAGTGACAGCCGCAGGCCCAAAACCCTCCCTTCTCCCTTCTTCCTCTCCCTCTCACTTACAGACGGGACCCACTCGTCAGCACCACCTCCCACCTCCATCCCTTCCCCTCTGTTCATCACGCACGCCACGCACTGCAGCCAACGACCTCGACACAGCACCACCGCAGACCCTGTCGCAGAAAATCTCCACTGCCGCCTCGTCACCACCAAGCGGACCCGCCTGTCATCCCCTTCCCCAAACTCCATCCTTTCCCTCTACTCTCCCGTGCACGAGGAGCACGCGGCATCACAGTGCCGCTGACCTCGACACAGGAAGCGCCATAACACCACCATCCCAGCTGTTGCCTGCTCTGCTCGTTGAACGCCAGCTTGCACCGCCATCAATGGCGCTGGCATGAACCATCACATCACCCTGCACAACTGACACCGAGCTGCTGTTCCTCGCCGTCCCGACGCGCCGACGTTCGCTGTGCCGGCGACGAGGCCACAGCAACGCCGCAGACCTCCATTGATGGCGACGCCGAGCACCACGTGGCCCTTGCCGGACTGCCGGAAAATATCTCCGGCGAGCCCTCCCTCCGCGCCTATAAATAGGCCGGCCATGGTCACCGGAGAGCTCGCCCCTCGAGCTCGGGCTTCGCCCTTTCTTCCTGCCCGAGCTCCTTCCCCACCCTCTCTGCCATCTCCTTCATCTGCCAAGCTCCGGAGCGCCGCGCGTCGCCCGCCGTTCTGCACCCGCCTGCACCGCGCCGCTCTGCCCACCACCTGCCCGCGCGCCTCGCCACCATAGTCGCCGCGCTCACGCCTCGCCCGTGGCCACCGCTCGCCGCGCACTGCCCCTGCTCATGACCGCGCCCCCACGCACCGCTGCTGCCATCCGCCGCCGCTCACCGGCAAGCCAAGCCCGCACAGACGCCGCGCTGCTCGCCGCCGCGCGCACCCTCAGCTCGCGCCCACGCTCAGCACGATGCCGCAGCCATGCCGCGCGCATCCACTAAGCTCGCCGCCACCCACTGCCTCACCGCCGCACCACATCCACCGTCGCGCATCCGCCGCCCTGCGCTGCCCTGCCCATCACCACGCCCAGCCACCAGCCATCTCTTCCCCTCTCCCTGTTTTGCTACTCTCGCGTCGCGCGGCACGGAAGGACGAACGAGTGAACGAGGACGACGAGCGAAGCCCACCGTGACCAACATCCCGTGAACCATCCCAATCTTATCCCTTTCTTTTCTTTTTATTTATGCACCCGGTCTACATGGACCAAAGAAAGAGGGAGGACAAGTCCACCAGATCGGCGCATAGCCCATGGACCGGGAGTCAGTCCACTCGACTGTTGACCAGGACCCACGCGTCAGCAGCAACATAAATTGCTACGTGTACCCAGCCAGTGCACATGGAGTATCTGAAACCCATTTTCCAGCTTCGAGAAAATTCCCAGAAAATTTCTAAATAAACTAGGTACACCCCACGCCCTACCCAAGCTTTGACATTCCAGTTCCATAAATTCTAAAATTCCATAAATATTTCCAAAGTTTAATATGCTTATAAATTTCTATTTAAACTTTGAAAATTCATATCTTCTCCGATCCCTAACTCCAAATCCCTCCGTTTAGGTTCCTAAATTCTTCTAAACTCATGCTCTATCTATTCATGTCATTGTTCTATTATTTGGTGCCCAATTAAATTCTAGTTTATGCGTGCTCTATTTATTTATTTAATCATACTCTGTAGATTTAAGTAAACCCTAGTTTACCCCTTCGCTAACCACACTATGCACCGTATATTCTTGCACGCGTGTACACTTTCACGCATACCGAATACTCGAATATACATACACGTAGATGTCCACATGCTAGATATACGCGATAGGTTATGTGCGTATATAAATGTATAAAGTGGTATTTTGAAATATAAACACATATAATATATACCTATCAATTATATCTACGCATGGCTAACCTTTTAACCTAGAACGTATACTGTATGTGCATTCCATAACACATGCCCTAGTATACGTGTCTCTACATACACGGATGTACCCCCTATCCGGGTGTACTCTTGTGTAAGGCTAACCCTAGAAGTAGGTCTCCCCTCTAACCCTAGGCATACGCATGAGCGTATACGCCGCTAACCCATCCATCCCATGATGGAGCTAACCCACGTAGGAACGCCGTTGCTTTTGAATGTTGTGCTCGTGTTTCATGTTTGTCGATCTGGGAGACCACCCGACGGATCTAGGAGCATCCCTACGCCAAGACACGGGAGCCGGAGCACACAAGACAAGAACCTTGGATATACTCTTCACGGATAGAGGCAAGTCCTTACCCCCCTAACCCGACTTAATTACTATAATAATTAATAAGATGATTAAGATAAGTATAATCGGGGCAAGCCGATGCGGGGGAGTACTCATGGGCTATGTGCGTGAGGCTTAAGCTAGGCTTTCTTGGATTAACTTAAGTAATAATGTGAACCTTCACAACAAAAAAGGTGAGTGGTGATAGTCTACATGGAGGTGGACCAATCACAATCGGGGGATGAATCCAGCGGAGAGAGATGCTCGCCTCCCTAAGGACCGGTTCATAGACCTTCTACCTAGTGCAATATGCGTCGTGACACGCAGGATGGGGCGGCTTGATTCCACACCCGTTGGGTTGAGGTATAATTGGAGCCAAGGTGGCCTAGAGTAGGCAAACGACCTATTGGGGCGCGAACATGGGGAGAGTGGCCCCATGGTCCCGTTGGCGTGGATCTTTGAGTGGTCTTCCACGTAAGTGTTTGGGCGCAGATGGGCGAGTGCTAGAGGCACATATTGATGATTTGTGATTGAGTGTGGTGTTGACGGTATAGGTTGGGTAATAAGGTATTACCCGTAAAGCCGCGGGTAATTTGGTATCACCATATTGTCTAGGGTGATGCGTCATCTTAGGGTGGCGTGTTATCCTTCAACCCCCGAGAAGTCGTGGTGAAGATTATACCAACATACCTAGGGTGGCGGCCCAAGCAGTGCAGGGATCTCGTTGGACCTTTTAGACCATTGATGCGTGGGAAGAGATTGTCCTTCGTGTGGGGAAAGTGTACAACCTCTCGCAGAGTTAATTGAATCTATTCGAATAGCCACGTCCTTGGAATGGGCAAATCTTTGGGCGGAACATCTATGATTAGAAACACAATGCGGTATGTGACTCGTTACCTTGAGCTTGGATAATAATTAACTTCGGGAACTAGCGAGAGCGATTTTAGAGACTACGCTAGGGCCCAACCCCTAATAATTACCACCCCACGGTTTGGACTTCTTGATGCAGTACTCACCCCTCTTTTCTATTTTTAGAATGTCACCGCGGGAGTGTATCCAAGGAAATCAAGCTACAAAGGCGGCGCAAGGATGGAACCATGAGGAGTACCTCGAGGAAGGCGGAGGCGCACATGAAGGAGTTACGTTGTTGTGACCGAGTTATAGGATCGTGCAATAGGAGTAAGTCCAAGGGTTTGTCCGCACTCAAGCTTTACTGTAGGAATGGAGCCCTGTTACAGGTCTTTGCGTAGGATCTCGATGGGTTTATAATAGTAGGCCTATGGCCGAGTCATGTAAACCCAAACCATGTATCATATTTTTCTCAATAGCAATAAAAGTATAGTTTTGATATCATATCTATACTTAATTAGGCGTATTTGTCGCGTGATCCTGGCGCAAATACGTGTGATTAAAGAACCTCGAAATGGGGTGTGACAATATATGTGATGGTTTTCAAAAAAAAAAAAAAAAATCAGACCAGCCCTATACTGAATCTGAAGACTGCAGCGCTGCGTTACAATTTACAGCTCTTCATCTCACGAGAGTCTAGGTAATTTGTCCAGTGAAGTTTCAGAAAAGTAGTCTAACTAAATTCTGCAGTAAGGTTTCACAAAAATTGTAAATCTGATGGAGTTCAACCATCCATGTCACTTGCTTGGCCTTCAACAAAAATGGAAACATTCAATTTCATATATTAAGCTATTAATATAGAAGCTTACAAGAAAGTATCCAGCACATCACTATCCAGTACTGAACACGGTACAGGTTTACAAACAGAAACCACCTAATCAATACTTCACACAGCACTAATGTTGAGCTTTGACAAATACTCCTAAATTGATTACTACTTGCAATATTTTTGCTTATTATTACAGCAGGTTTGTTACAAACTAGAGACACACCTAAAATGAACACAGGAAAGTACAGCTTCCAGCAATAACCGGCAGCCACCATGGTACTCAAGTACACTAAACTGCTAGATTCTAACTTCTAAGATCTGATTGCTATTAGAGCTATTGCATACATCATTTCAACTGACAGTGTTGGCCATTGTGACCCAAAAGAGCTGAGTGCAAATCTCTGTTTCAGCACTCAAAATCCATCATCAGGATCAGCAGCCTTGTCTTCTTCAGTAGCAGCAGCATTGCCATCTTCACACTCGCTCACTTCATGTGGGTCTTCAACTTAATCTTCCTCTTCTCCATCTTTAGTAGCAGCAGCAGCAACATTTCTGAATGCGGCTACATAAAAGAAAGCAAAAGAATTAGGAAAAGAGCAAACTTGCATAGCTAAGGGGAGACTGCTGATAAAAAACACAAGCAGGTTATGTATTGTATACAATTGTAAATTAGTATGAGGAGAGCCATAGCCACTAATAGAAAATCCAACCAGTATGTATTGTATACAATTGTAAATTAGTAAACCAACAGAGTTTTGTTAACTTACTAGATGGTTTTGGGGAGCCTCTTATAGGTAACAAACAAAACAATAAAGCAACATAGGACTGTTCTTTGTCAACATAACTTGTTCGAGGGAAACATAAGCGGCGGTTTCCACTGCTAACATTGGAGCAAGATACATAAGCTTAAATTATAGGAATCGGATCAATGATCACATGATTAATATTAATGCTGGGAGTGCAAGATTTATTCAAAAAATTATGCAAAAGAAGTTTACATTGTACATAAAGATGAACAATACAGTTGAAATGTGATTTCTTTTTTTTGAGGAAACATAAAAGCGGCATTTTCCACTTTGCTAATAGTGGGCAAGATACATAAGCTTAAATTATAGGAATCGGATCAATGATCACATGATTATTTTTAAAATGGGGAGTGCAGTATTTATTCAAAAAATTATGCAAAAGAAGTTTACATTGTCACATAAAGATGAGCAGTTGTTGGCATTTCTTAACGTCATCACTAGAAACGGGTTTAGAACCCATCTCTAATGGCGGGCGCTAAGAAATGAGCCGTTGATATCACTAAGTGGAACCACCGTGTCGGGTGATAACGCACTTTCAATCAACGGTGATAGATCTTTGCCATAGTTGATATTTCATCCACAAAACGCACGGATCTATCATTGTAGCATTTCACCCTAAGTATTGAGGTATCGTTATTTATATTTTTCCCAAAGGAAGGCTTGTTGTATAAGAAGCTAGCATGGCATCACGGATGATGAAATGTGTGCACGCTAAGACCAACTCGCTCATAACGAGGGGGTAAGCAATACGGTTTATAGATAGTGCGACACACACATTGGAATCCACCGGGAAAGGATAAATAAAATAGATAAAGAATAAACGAATATCCTATGGGTAATCTAATGTATTCTAGTCATGGTCTTACAATGAATAGTTAGGATCATATGCTAACACGATCTAAGCATGGTTATGTCTAGGATAACGGGGGAGACTTCCGGTACTATCCGCCCCCGGAAAAGCATTTACGAACTCCTACATCACATGCGAGCGTGGAGGGATTACAAGGGGCGGACGGGCTGTCACAACCACGCCGCCTACCCTCACGACCGTGGCATCTTTGTCATATTCGAAGGTGTCGTAATACCCGGGCGCCATGCCCGCGTACGAAGCACTACTCTTGTCCCCGGGATCCCCACCCTACGGATGGACGGGACTAAGACAAGAGCAAACCCGAAAAGAACGACGAACCGTTATCCCATCTATAATCATGTTATGCATACGATGATCGATGAAGAACAAATATGAACATGTTAAGATTATGATATACAAACTATATGCTAGATCATATACCAACACTAAAACATGAACAAGACTATACTCTAATTCATAAGTTAGACCATGATCATAGAAATAGAACTTGCACATAGGAGAAAGATCCATGGAGGATTTATATTACCAAGCTCACTTTGCTCCAAGATTACAAGCTCTTCTCTTGTAGCTCTTCTACTCCAATGCTAACCAAATAAGAAGAAGAAGAAGAAATGGAAGAGGTAGAGTGTGAGTGTCTTTGGTGTGGTGACTCAAGTGTGGTGTGTGGAATGAGGGAGAGAGGGGTATTTATACACAAGAGGGAGTGAGCTAAATGACCTAACTACCCCTAAACCGACCTAGCGGGCGTCAGTGCGTGCACCGGCCATCAACCACCTGAACCGGCCGTTTGAGCACTAATTGAACCGCCACGAGCGGCGGGCTCGAACCGCCCCCACCGAGTGCGGGCGCACCCCCAGGCGCGTGCCGCCCGGGCTTTGGTAGGCCGGCGTGGTTCATGGCTGAAGAGGAGATCTGTCTTGTGGACAGTGGCGCCACCAACACGATACTAAGGGAAACAAGATATTTCCAAATATTGACTAAGAAAAATGGAAATATTATGACCATTGCGGAAAGCAATGCTCATATCGGCAGGCACGGAAGTGCCACGCCGGTTCTCCCTATGGGTACTCAAATCCTTGTGAAGGATGCCTTGTTGTATCGACTCAAAGCGCATGCTTCCGAGCTTCAAGGATATCCGTGCAAACGGTTTCCATATTGAAACCGATATTGAGCAAGGTGTTGAATACCTGCTCATCACAAAGTTCAACGGGTACCAAAAGAGAGTGGTGGAAAGACTCCCTTCATCGCCAATGGGTTTGTACTATACGTACATAAAACCCACTGAGGAATATGTTGCGATGAAGACCATATTGAGAAGCCTAGAAGCGTTTGAATAAGGCATGACCGGCTGGGTCATCCCAGGTTGGGAATGATGAGAAGAATCATCACCAATTACGTTATCCATGATATCAAAAAGCTTCACAAATCCGAAGATTTTGTTTGCACCGCATGTGCAAAAGGGAAGCTCATCACTAGACCATCCCTCCTGAAGATTAGGGATGAGTCACCTATGTTCCTACAAAGGATACAAGGTGACATTTGTGGACCTATTCAGCCCCTATCGGGCCGTTCAGGTACTTTATGGTACTAATTGATGTATCTATCAGATGGTGTCATGTAGACCTGTTGTCCACTAGAAACCATGCTTTCTCCAAGCTAATTGCTAAAATAATCAGGCTAAGAGCAAGCTTCCCTGACAACCGCATCCAGTCCATTCAGATGGATAATGCTGGTGAGATCAGGTCAAAAGCTTTCGATGATTATTGCTTAGCCATGGGCATCAAGGTAGAGCATTCGATGCGACATGTCCACACACAAAATGGTCTAGCTAAATCCTTGATCAAGACAATCAAGTGGATTGCCAGGCTAATGTTGCAGAATTGTAAGCTCCCAACCAGTTGTTGGGGCCATGCAGTGTTGCATGTTGCAGCACTAATCCAACTCGGTCAAGCGCATATCATGCCACATCCCCCATACACGGTGTGCGTGGGGAAAAGAACCAAGTATTTCCCATCTACGTGTATTTGGTTGCGCGGTATATGTGCCCTTACCACCACCTCAGCATACCTCAATGGGACCCCACCGGAAGTTGGGGATATATGTTGGTTATGAATCTCCGTCCATAATCAAATATTTGGAGCCTATGGCCGGGGATCTTTATACGACTTTCGATGCGATTGTGTCTTCGATAAAGACCATTTCCCGGCATTAGGGGGAGATTGGCATCCAGAAGAATGCTGGGAAATTGAATGGAAAGCAACTGGGTTGCAATCCTTAGACCCACGCACCAGTGAAACCGAATCGGAAGTTTGGAGGATCATACATTTGCAAAGTCTTGCAAATGAGCTGCTAGATGCCTTCACTGATCATAAAGGAGTGACAAGGTCGCATATACCTGCAGTAAATGCGTCGGAGAGAGTTCAGGTACCCCAGAAGGATACCAACCTACAATCTCCACCAATCCTAGGAAAAGGGGGAGACCTCCGGGTGCTCAGGACAAGGCCCCACGGAGACGTCCGCAAAGGCGAAGTCAGCGAGCCACTGTCACACTTAAGGTATCGGATGAAGAAGCTCAACACGAGTTGAGGGGCGCCCCTAAAAGCGGCTCGACCTGAAGTCGAGTTGGTCCCTAAAGGACCCCATCCTAAAGATGGAAACCACCATGCGGTGCGCGCTCAATATCGCATTGGTGGATCGGAACGCCCCAGCTCAATCGTTACAGGCATAAGTCTATAATGCATTGTATGTCCCAGAATAGGTCCCATTCTTCTACCCTTTCCGGGTAGTCGAAATCACGATGAGTTTGGATGATGAGATTGCCACTAATTATGTGGAGACGGGAGAATCTTATCATAGAAAGGCCACTATTGTCGACATATATTTTGCCTCAAAAATTGCTGATTCTTTGGATCCGGATCCTGAACCAAAGTCCTTGGCAGAGTGTCGGAAGCGCTCTGATTGGGATAAATGGAAAGCAACAATTGAGGCGAAAGCTGCGCTTCGCTTTACAAAAGAGAGGTATTTGGGCTGTAGTCCCAACACCTCCAAAAGTCATCCACTAGGATGCAAATGGGTCTTCCTCCTAAGAGGAATGAACATGGTCGGTGGTAAGGTATAAAGCGAGGCTTGTGGCACAAGAGTTCACGTAGAGACCGGCATCAATTATGATGAAACTTACTCTCCCGTCATGAGTGTCATAACGTTCCGATATTTAATATCTATGGCAGACTAACTTGAATTTAAAAATGCAGTTGATGGATGTTGTGACCGCATACTTGTATGGGTCACTTGATTGAAGATTTATATGAGAGTCCCCGAAGGACTCAAGATCCCCAAATTGAATCAAAACCGCAACATGTTCAACGTCCGCCCTACGGTGAATGGATTATACGGTTTGAAACAATCCGGAAGGATGTGGTTCAACCGGTCAAGTAACTTCCTCGAAGAGGGGTTACACAAACAATGATGTTTGTCCACGTGTGTTTATCAAGAAATCCCCGAAGGGTTTTACGCATCATCTCGGTTTATGTCGATGATCTGAATATCATCGGGACCACAGAGGACATTGAGGAAGCAATGGCTTACCTCAAGACGGAGTTCGAGATGAAATACTTGGGTAAAACTAAGTTTTGTTTGGGCCTGCAGCTCGAACACCTCCCTGAAGGAGTGTTTGTACATCAGTCTACCTATACTAAGAGGGTACTTGAAAAATTCAATATGGATAAATGTCACCCTCTTAAGACCCCCATGGTGGTCCGATCCCTAGAAGCGGATAAGGACCCATTTAGACCAAGGGAGGAAAATGAGAAAGTATTGGGACACGAGTTCCATACTTAAGTGCCATTGGACCGATGTACCTTGCAAAGCTGCACAATTCACGATATTGTATTTGCGATAAATTGGCAAAGATGCGGTGTTGCCCCAACCAGAAGACATTGGGTCGGCATTAAAACTATCCTCAGGCACCTACAAGGTACCCAGGACCTTGGTCTATAGTTCCCGAAGAACCAAGAATCAACCATGATGGGGTATGTGGACGCTGGCTATATGTTTGACCCACATAATGCCAGATCACATACTGGTTTTGTGTTTCTCCGTGGTGGTGTAGCCGTCTCTTGAAGGTCTGTGAAGCAGACCTTGGTTGCCACATCGAACAACCACTCAAAGATTATGGCTCTGTATGAAGCCGCACGAGAATGTGTGTGGTTGTGACATATGATTAACCACATCCGAAGTCATGTGGTCTAAAACGTCGTGACACCCCACTATTATCTATGAAGATAATGCAGCATGTGTTGCACAGATGCACACGGGCTATGTGAAGAGCAATCTCACGAAGCATATTGCTCCAAAGTTCTTTTATCCCCACGAGCTCCAGAAGAGCGGGGAAATAAAAGATCCTGCAAGCAAGATCATGTGACGGTCTTGCGGACTTGTTCACCAAATCCCTACCCGCCACAAGTTTCTATAAGTGTGTTAGTGGAATTGGCATGAGGCGGCTCGAGAGAGTTGCGAGGGGTTTAGGGGGAGACATACCCCCAAGAACATAGCCCATGGTCGTGATCCTGAAGATCACGTGTCGGTCTGAAGACCGACTAATGCATCAACGGTTGTACTCTTTTTCCCTTGATGAGTTTTTTTTTTTTTTTTTTTCCCACTTTGGGTTTTCTCATGCAAGGTTTTTAACGAGGCAACAGTGCGGACATGGGGCGGCGGCGTGTGAATGTACTCTTTTCTCCTACCCTTTTTTTTTTCATTTGGGTTTTTTTGGGGGGGGTTAACGAGGCATGTACACATGCGCGATTCACCAAGGGGGAGTGTTGTGAAATCATGTGTGTGGGTGAATCTCAAAGCAAGGAGGAAAAATATTCGGCACTCTAGGGAATAAGAGAAGAGTCTAGAGTATGGTGGACTCTAGTGGAACTCTAGTGAGCATGAGAAGACTCTAGAGTGTAGTGGACATATCTAGGGAGGAAATATCTAGAGAAGATATTTGGGGAGTGCTACTCATAGCCTGTCCCTATAAATAGGGGCTACCCCATTGTAAATGGTATCCATGTAAGTGACTCAATAATAAAGAGCCTCCACTCCTCCCAACATTCTCTCTGTGCCTTCTTGTATGCTTGGTGGTTTGTGATCCTACGACGGATTCTTAACAATGCATAATTTTTTTAAGCTACTACCTTGGATGATTGTTACTGAAGTTTTGTTATTGTGCTAAAAGCCTGTAACTGATGATGGATCTATTAATGGTCTACTCTTGTGGTGGTCATAAAACTTAGTTCTGCACAGTAGGCTGGAAACCATGCATATCTATTTCGCTCATGTTCTTCAAAAATAATACTAAATGATACTATGTTAATTAGGCTACACTTGACACTTGCTATTATATACTATCTGCAGATAAGTCCAGGATAACTGAGTTTCTTGTTAAAGCTGGTACATTTTGTTCACCAGAAGTTTCTCATTGTGCCCTTGAAAAGACAGAGTCTCATGCTTCCCACACTGAAAATGGTTTGTTAATTAAGTCAAGTGATCAATCAGTTTGCTACGACACGAGCACGAGCGCCAACCTCTTTAATCCACCTGCACACCGCCAATGATCTCCCTTCCTTTGTTCTTCCAGACGGGGCTCTAATCCTCATCGATGCGCTTATGGGCTATCTGGTGATGCAAAGATTTTTTATTGCGGCGATGCATTGTTGAGAGGATGAAGCCCATCTATTGTATTGACATTCCAGGCCAGTATTTCCTAAACCTTCCATCTGATGGCGAGGAGGTTTATGAGAGAATATTGAACTGCATCAAGGAAGCTAACTTGATGCTGCAGCCGTTGAATAACAAATTGATTGGCGATGTTCAGATTCGTCCGGAGAAAGGAACATCTGCCTTTTGGTGTGGGGAATTTGGATGGGCTTTTACCCTTATAGGGCTGGCAAAGTTCTATGCTTCAAAGTTTGGCATCGATGCAGAAAAACTCAGGGAGAAGATGTGGGGTGACCATTTCTATGACACAGAGAGCAAGAAATGGACCTTCAAAAACACTGGTTCCTCTACTTGCAAGAGAGGTTTCATTCTTTTATGCTACGAACCAATCATGAAGGTCCTGGAGTTTTGCAAGAAATGTGCAGTTACTAAGCTACGTTATTTGTTGGAGCAGTTGGATGTGGAGCTGAAAGTGTCTGATGAGGGACTGAGGAATCCACAATTTCTAAAGCATGTGATGGAGGCATGGCTGCCTGGACCTTCACTTGTTGATATGATATTTTCACATCTGCCTTCTCCACAGAAAGCACAATCCTACCGTGTGGAGAACCTCTATGGTGGTCCCATGAATGACCGCTTTGCAATGGCGATTAGAAAATGTGATCCTACTGGTCCATTGATAATGTACGTATCAGAACCAGTTGCATCATCTGAGAGCATGTCAAAGTTACATGTCAAAGTTATTTGCCTTGGGCCGTATCTTCTCCGGGCAGCTTACACATGGCATGAAGGTCCAGCTTCTGGGTGCGAGCCACTCCCCCCCTCTGAACTATTTCGTGTGGATTAAACAGGATAAAGAGTCTGCTCAAGACAACAACTGTGGACGGGCGTGTTAGATGCCGCCTGGTCGGCGCGTGTTAGATGCCGCTGGTCGGCGCGCCGACCAGGCCGGCCCGCCCCGTGGCCCGCCTAAGAGGCGCTCCGTCGTCAACCTCCGTCGCCCGCCCCTCCCCGCTCCATCCGTCGCCCCCCCCCCCCGCTCCGACCCCGCCCGCGCTCGTAGAACTCGCCCAGAACTCGGCGAAGCCCACGGTGGCGGTGGCTGCAGTCCCTTCCCTCCCTTCTTCTTCTTCTCCTCCGTCGAGCTCGAATCCCACCGCCGCCGCCATGGAATACCTTCAGCTCCCCAGCCGTCAACCCATACCCAGCCGGATGGGTCTCTCCCCGCCCGAGGCTCGGCGCCCCCGCCGCCGAAGCTCACGCCGAGAGCCGCTTGCCGCTGCCGCCGTATCGGCCCGCGGCCCGGGGCCGGCCGGGCGCTTCGATACCGCCGGCGAGGATGGAGCAATGGAAACTCGCTGAAACCCTAACCTCTCTGCTTGGCGTCGTCGGTAACCTAAAGCGGCGCCCTTCGTCGGCAACCCTAAAGCGACGCCGCCGTCTGCAGTCGTCACCTCCTCCGTCCTCTGGTGTCGTCGCGATCGTCACCTCGGTCACCGCCTCCGCCTCCGGCTCCGCCCCGGCGGCGGCGGCCTCGCCTCGCCTCGGGTGTGCGGGGCCAAAGCGAGCCACGGCCGCCCACCAAGGTGGTGGGCGCGCCTCCGGCGCCGACTGGTCGGCAGCTAATATTGCCGACTGTGGGCCGGGTCATATGTTTGCTAGATGTGGACCACCGTATGGATAATGTCACCGTAACATCCTTTGATGAATGCAATGCTTGTGCAATCAGGCCATCCAGGATATCCATGCTCCCTTCTGTGAGGATTGCAGATCAAGATGACATCATTCTTGAAGCAGCATCTGAAACGAACCATGAAAGATTTTATGTTACATACAGAGTATACAATGAGCTATACTTGCATCAACGTGAAGCACTTCTTTGGCTCTGGTCCATCCATTGCCAAGAAACTGGTGCTATATTGGCTGACGATATGGGCCTTGGGAAAACACGGGAGCGGGTTTTGGACTTAAGGTGTAGTCTAAAATTATCATTTTGTGTTTGTTTGATTTTTTTTATCTTTGTTTAATTTTTAGGCTATTTTTTGCAATGCAATTGTATGCAATAGGGAAATCTAATACTGAAGTGTTATATAGTTGTCAGGAATTAATATCTTCAGTTATATATATTTCTTGTGCTTTGGTCTTGTAGGATTACTATCACCCGAATTTTCTTCTGCTTTTGTTTTCTGTGATTTTTGGCCTGGCAAAAATTCATGTGAGGCTTCCCTTTTTGTCGCATGAATTTGGCTTTGGAAAATTTTGTGTGATTGATCAATCAAATTGCTTGAGTGAAAATAAAGGCCAAATCACTCAAGTTCTATATAGACACACTCTGTTTGTTCTGTCCTTTCACTAAGATTCGGTTTCATGGTGGCTTTCGGCCACAAAATTATTATTTCTCTATAATAGAATCAGGTAAGTAAAAGGACGTTACTGGGCATGTAAGGAACACGGTTGTTGTGCTATACTATGGTCTTGTGCCTTCCACGACTCTGCCATGCGCCCTCCAACGAAAGAATGGAACTTAATTTCAGTAGTAACAAAATGTATGGAATAGAGTGCAGTCATATGTAAATTTGAGAAACCACTCAGATTTTAGTGAGGTTACAAAAACTCTCTCGAACAGAGTACTAATTTGAGAGCCAAATTCAGAATCACCAGCCGATCGAAAAACATAACTGGACATCATCTACTTTGATAAATACTTTGCTGCGAATTCAGCAATGTTCTTGTCAGAGCTCCCTCCTTTCTGCATCGACACCTTGGCCTTGTTCATCCACCTCACCGCGTTCTGCCTCAACTCCCTTCCCCTCTCCCCTTCCATCACCTCCCTTATGCACCTCGCCACCTCCTCCCTCCTCACCAATCCCTTCCGCATGCGCACTCCGATCCCCACGCGCTCTCCACGTACTTCGCCGCCGTCGGTTGGTCCGCCCACTGCGGCATCGCCACCATTGGAACACCAGCAGCGATCGATTCAGTCGTCGAGTTCCACCCACAGTGCGTCAAGAAGCAACCTGTGGCCTTGTGTGCCAGCACCTCAAGCTGAGGACAGAAGGGGGACGATGAGGCCGCTCTCCCTTGCACCTGCCAACGAGCTGCGGAGACAGCTTCTCGGCCTCGTCGGACCTCAGGACCCAGACGAAAGGCTTGCCGGAGTCGCACAGCCCGTTGCCTAGCTCCTCGAGCTGCGCCGCGTCGAGGTTGGCCACGGTCCCGTACGACGCGAGCACGACGGAGACGGGTTCCTGCTTGTCCAGCCACGCCATGCACGGCGGCGCATCAGTGCTCGAGAAGAGGTCGACGCCGTATGTTCTGTTGCATGGCAGCCGGCCGTCGTCGAGGAAGAAGGACGGCAGTGTCGGCCCGATGGTCTTCGCGCGCCACGTCGACTCCAGGTAATCCGCCTCCTGTTCAACCATTTTGTTCATGTTTTTTTTTTCCTGATCGCATGTCCTCTGTTTCTCCAGCTTTGAATTGAGAAAGATCAATGGACATGGTGGTGTGTGCTCACCGTTGGCTCCAGGTCACGGAACGAGTTGACGAGCACGTCGTCGGCGTGGTCCAGCCCGTCAAACTGACCGAGCGCGGACTCCGTGAACGCGGGGTACCACTGTGGCGCCGCGACGAACGGCGGGACGTCGTCGGGGCCCAGCTCCACGGCGAGCTTCCCACGCAGCTCCCCACCGTCCACCAACGGGAGGGCCACGCGCCCGGCCCACGCCTCGCCGTAGACGAGGTCGACGGCGCACATCTGCGTCATGAACGCGGCGGCGGCCGCCCGGCGGCGCGCGCCACGCGTCGCGCCCACGGGAGGTGCGAGTCGTACACCAGCACCCGGACGACGGGGGCCTCGGCGTCCAGGAGCGCCGCCAGCGTCTCCGACCCCGCGGCCTCCATCCGCCGCACGTACTCCGCGACGTCCGGGCACGACGAGATCCCGCCGGCGTCGAAGCCGTCCGAGATGGCGGCCACGGGAAACAGGCACGACGTGGAGATGGAGGTGGTGGAGAGGACGTGGCGGGAAACGACTAGAGTCGGGCGCATGCCGTGGAAGGCCAGCCTCCGGCCGAGCTGCAGCATCGGGTTCGCGTGGCCCTGCATCCCCGGGAACGGCAGGAGCAGGACGTGCGCGCCGCCGTCGTCGTCCATGGCTCCGCAGTTGAAACGGCTACCTTGCTAGTCAGTCGCTGATCTGATGTGACTGCATAAGTAATGGTCCAGTGGAGTGGCGCGCAAGCTTCTTCTTCTTGGATTTGGGAATTGAGGGAGAGCTACAAGACGAGCAGCTAGCAAATAGTCAGCCTGTGAACGTGATGGACAGGGACGGCGACGGGATGTCATGAAGCTTCCTCAAAGCTTGTCACTTGCTGGAGCAGCAGCCACAGCAGCTGTTGAAATATTTTGCCCAAGAGATGACAACCACAATAACGGAGAGCTCGAGCGCAGCAATGACGACGACAGCCTCCCGCAGCTCCGGGCGAGAGCACGGCGGCGTCCACGTCCTGCTGGTACCCTTGCCGGCGCAGGGCCACATGAACCCGATGATCCAGTTCGGCCGCCGCCTCGCGTACCACGGCCTGCTTCCCACGCTGGTTACCACCCGGTACGTGCTGTCCACCTCTCCCGCCACCGGGGCGCCCTTCCCCGTAGCGGCCATCTCCGACGGCTTCGACGAGGGCGGCATGGCCTCGTGCTCCGACCCCGTGGAGTACTGCCGCCGGCTGGAGGCCGTGGGGTCGGAGACGCTGGCGCGGGCCATCGACGCCGAGGTCCGGGCGGGGAGGGCCCCGCCGTGATGGTGTACGACCCGCACATGCCGTGGGTGCAGCGGGTGGCGACCGCCGCGGGCGTCCCGACCGCGGCGTTCCTGTCGCAGCCCTGCGCCGTGGACCTCGTCTACGGGGAGGCGTGGGCGGGGCGCGCGCCGCTGCCGATGACGGACGCGGACGGGCGCGCGCTACGGCGGCGAGGGGTGGTTGCCGTGGACCTCGCAGCGGAGGACCTGCCGCCTTTCGTGGTGGCGCCGGAGCTCTACCCGCAGTACCTCAAGGTGTCCATCAGCCAGTTCGAGTTCCTCGCCGACGCCGCCGACGTCTTCGTCAACTCGTTCCGGGAGCTCGAGCCACTGGAGGCAGAGTACATGGAGACGACGTGGCGCGCCAAGACGGTCGGCCCAGCCCTCCCGTCGTTCTACCTCGACGACGGCCGGCTGCCGTCTAACAAGACCTCCGGCGTCAGCTTCTTCAGCAGCAGCGGCGCGACGACCATGGAGTGGCTGGACAGGCAGCCACCTTGCTCTGTCGTCCTTGCGTCCTACGGGACCGTCTACAGCCTGGACGGCGACGAGCTCGAGGAGCTCGGCAACGGGCTGTGCGACTCCGGCAGGCCGTTCATCTGGGTCGTCAGGTCCGACGAGGCGCAAAAAGCTGTCCCAGGATCTCGGCGACAGGTGCAGGGAGAAGGGCATCATCGTGTCCTGGTGCCCTCAGCAAGAGGTCTTGTCGCACAAGGCCACAGGCTGTTTCATTACGCACTGCGGATGGAACTCGGCGACGGAGGCCATCGTCGCCGGCGTGCCGATGGTGGGCATGCCGCGGTCAGCTGACCAGCCAACCACGGCGAAGTACGTGGAGAGCGCGTGGGGGATCGGTCTGCGGATGCGGCTAGACAAGAAGGGCTTGCTGAAGAGGGACGAAGTGGAGAGGTGCATCCGGGAAGTGATGGAAGGAGAGAGGAAAACAGAGTTCAGGCAGAACGCGGCGAAATGGATGCAGAAGGCCAAGGAGGCGATGCAGGAAGGAGGGAGCTCTGACAAGAACATTGCTGAATTTGCAGCGAAGTATTTGCCAATTTAAAAGATCAGCTGTGCAGATCAACAACTCTTTTCTGCAATATGCTCAGGAAGAAATCAACTCAAGAAACACCACAGCCACATCTTCGATTATTGACTGATTATTTACTTGCATAATAAGTACATATTTCTACCATGTATACAAGCGACTGCAGGGATCATCAAAGAAACCCCATGTCCATCAACTATATTTGTTGAGCTGCTTTGTTTGCAGCACTGGTCATCTCATGGCAAAACCGTTGACAGCCATATGCCCAATCTCTGCTGCCTGGAGCCGCTTCATGTAGTATTTTTGACCAGCGCGAAAGGTCGATCGTTTTTCTCCTCACCAAAGGCAGAGACTCGATCGAGCACTCCTTGAAGCCGCGACGAACAAACCTGCAGGATATTCAAACAAAATAAGCAACATCCTTTTCTCCTTTTTGTGAACATCAGCAACGATTTCAATTGGCATGTGGCCATGTCCCATTTAGGTTTGAAATTTGGATGGATATTTTCTGAACAATGGATGCCTAGTGTCCTAGCTCCAGGCAAGCAAAAATAAATGGCTAATAGTAGTCCCTACTCTACTTCCAACATTATTCAGATTGACTAGGTTTCAGTATTGAAATAAAGCATACCAGATCAAGATCAGCTCTCTAGACAATAATTCTCACTATCTGGTAACAGAAATTCTTAAAAAGAAATTGCCAAGCATATAAAACAATCTCATCAATCATCACTACTAGAATGCAAGTGCATACCAATCTGCTGTCCGTGTGGTAAGCAAGAATATTTTCTCAAGTCCAAGGGATAAAGCTTTCTTCTCAACATAATCTGAAAAACAATATCACCATGATAAGTGTTTGAATAATTAATAAATTGCACTTTGCTGCTCCACAAACTAAATAGTTCCAGATTTTAACACTGCAAATTAGAACTAGCGCAAATGCAACCACGCAAAACAGAAAGGGCGATCAAAATAGTTAAATTCCAAACACATGTTCTTGGTTAAAATTAAAAAATAAAGATAAATCAACCAGCCAGTAAAAACCTCCTCGGGCATTGCATATAGGTAGGAACCTCAACGAGAGCCCCAAACCCTGACTTCACTCTGCCGGCAAGAGAGCTTTTTTTTTTTGTGTCAACTGGGTGTCAAATTCCTGACCAGCAGCTTGCAGCTGCGGCGTGGCTACTGTGTCACTGTGCGCATGGGCCTCCAGCCCTCCACTGTTGGTTAAAATCTTCATAGCTCATGGAACCAAGATGAATGCTTTAGTTTCCTTTTAATGCATCTTTGGAAAGGAAATACTGTACAGAATATATACCAACCAACATGATAGAAACATGGGTGCTTATGGTTTGAAGTGAAAAAGAAGCAAAACTTTCTCCAAGTTTCCAGTGAAAGGATAAAAAAAAATACTATAGCAAAGCTCCAAAGATACTATTAGACCCCCTGGCTTTCTTTTGTTTTTGGGTACATTCTAGACCTTGTTGGTTCTGAAATTACCGGCCTGCTTTCAGTTCTCTTTTTCTTTTCTCGAACACACAGGAGAGCTGCGTATCATTATATTAATTAATAGAAGAAAAAGAGAGTCATACATAGACCCTCATTATATTAATAGAAGAAAAAGAGTCATACATAGACCCGAACACTAGCACACACCTTTCAGTTCTCATTTTTAGGAAGATACCTCTGTTTTCAGTTTTTTGATCCTTTTAAACTTCTTGATTTCATTTTTTACTTAGAAATAAATGCTAGCAATATCAAATAAAACATGCTAGACAAATTCCAAGACAAAAAAAGGGAAAAAGTCAGCCTAGTCACCGATTGACCCAGGCAATCTACATTTGTCTTAATTGAAGTAAACCAATTTCTAAAACCCTAGTACAAACACTTATCTACCCTGAACCGGGTAAGTTATGTTAATTCATACAAAGCAATTAGAATATGCTAAAATGCAGTCATACCAAGTAATTTGTCTCCTTGACCTTGACCTCGACATTCTTCAGACACAGCAATAGCAGCAACTTCCCCAGATTTATCCTCAAGAAAAGGGAAGAGAGCAGCACACGCTATGATTGAGCCATCTCTTTCCACGACAATAAATGATGGCAGTGCTTCAAGAAGCTAATGAAACAAAAGAATTCTCTGTTCAGTTGCATAAATGGCTAGAAAGAAACAAACATACACAACTTCTGAAGTCATTAATGAGAAAATAATGACCTCTTTATCTGTTCGCACCAGGACACCAGATTCTTCTAGAGGACGAATGATCTTTCTAATACCAGAAAGATCTTCCTCTCTGGCCATTCTTGTTCCTTCATACATATCCCTACAAAAATATGAGGAAAAACATCAATGCCAACATTCTCCTTGTTAAAGATACAAGGATACGAGCATTCCAGAAGTCCTACACTGGATCACATGCTAAAGCATTCTTTAATTGAATATCATATGCCATTTTGCTTGCCCTTACACATTATGATGATAGATATCTGGGAACTCCCAGACATGTAAAACAATAAACTTGAAACTAGATACAAAAATGTCTTTCTAGCCAATATGTCATTTTCAACCATTTTATTAGCAAAACCAAAAGATCATTGGTTTTTATCTTATTTTATACAGTATGGTATATAGTCAAATAGCCACCAGTGATTTTGTTGAGAGAATCGCCCTGTCATCTACATATATTTTGACACGGAATCGAAGCATTCCATTTCAAGAAGGTAGGAAAATTAAGTAAAAGACAAACATGGATTCCATGCATTTCATTATTTTTAACAGGGTTCAGGGGCAGACTTTTGGTAAGCTAAAGGGAAACATGTAAAAAACATTTGCTCAAGATGCATCTACGTACATCACTGATATTAAGGCCAATTGGGGCTTACACACCCAAGCTGCTATGTTCATTGGCAGCTAACATGGAAGAAATCAAGAAACGGTTCTATTATACCTAGCTATCATCGTTCCAACACCATCTCTAGTGAATAATTCTAGCAACAATGATCCACCAACAGTACCATCCACGATATGCACTCTTTGGACACCACCCTGAGATGAGAAAAAAAAGGAAACTATAATTAGGACAGAAGAAAACAAGCAAAACAACATATAATAATGTATGTCACATATTGATGCATCATAAAAAAAATAACTCATGGATTATAGCGATCAGATTCCATTCACTAACGCATATACAAGAACAATTCAGACTTTAGACAACAGAAAAGGTAGACATACTTAAATTTTGCTAGAATTGTTCTACAAAATGACATGGCAGTCTCGTCTGAAAAATTCTGATTTGCCTCAACTTTCCATTTAACAGTTCTAACAGTTGACATGGCAGTCTCGTCTGAAAAAATTCTGATTTGCCTCAACTTTCCATTTAACAGTTCTAACAGTTGAGAATATCATTGTAATGTTTCAGAATGAACTGTTTTTAGTATGTGTACCACTGAACTTAGATAATCGGACAAAAGAAAAATCATTCAACAGGAGAAAGGTGCCTTGTGTGAGATAGTGATTGTCTATAAAAATAAAAATATTTATACATAACAGTACACGCAAATGAGTGCATCAGCCAAAGTAGAAACATGCACAGATTTAATAGCAACTTTGAAAATATGGGCATTCTGCATACACTGGTGTTATTGAACATTAATGGAACCCTACAAAGCAATACATGTTGCAGGAAAACCAAATTGAAAACATAATAGACTTTGTACCAAAGATAAAAAAAAATAGGAACCAACAAATCATGCAAAATTATTCAAACACATGAAGAAGGTCAATACTTACATGGCACACGTATGCTGCCGCTGCCAACTCTGAAAGGTAGCCATTTGACCTGCTTAAGCGCTCCTCCCCACCAATAGCAAACCCTTGCTCACCAGACAGACCATTTCCATTGTTGAAACCCACACCATTCCGAAAAGATGCAGTATAGCCATTAATATGGTCTCTTCCATTCAAACCATGTTCAGTATCATGTTTCATTGGGAGGTAGCGGACATGATTGATGTCCTCCTCATTAACAACCTTCACATAATTTGCAGCAATTTCACTCTGCTTAGCACGTGTTCTGATCAACATATCTGCTTCCTCAATAGACATAAAACGATTGACTCGACCATGCTCATCAAATATTTGGCCATCAACAATGCAAATAAGTTTGTCCGCCTCTATGGATAAAGCACATGCCGCGTGGCAACTTCATAGGTACTGAAAAATAAGCCAAAGGAAGTTTTGTTAGACCCTATAAATAATATGAACTGGTGCTGTAGTGCTATTGCAAACACTATATCTTTTTTTTTTTTTTTTTTTTTTCTCAGAGCTTTACCAAAGACATGAAACTTTGTATGGTAAATTGCAGTGCCACTTGGATGATGAGCACATATCATTTGAGAACTTGACATAGAGTCGGTGATCTAAAGTTAATAACAAAGCTACAGATATGAATGGAGTAAGTGGCATACTTGCAATTTAAGACCTCTCCTGCACTGGAGTACCCCATATTGCTCACAACAACTATACTATCTCTATCAAGCCTTTCTCTTATCCGTGAAACATCTATTTTTTTAACTTCACCAGTGAATCCATAATCAATGCCACCAACAACCCCTCGCCTCTGCCAAAAGAAGAGAGAGGTCAATCAATTCAGCATCTCACGGCTAAGGTCCATGTCATTGAGATGCACACAAACATAAGTTTTCCTTCATATCTTTTCGCTGAAAGGGTGGTGCCATGAAGGGAAGAGCATTATACCAACATGAACGGTGGTGCCACAGCAGTCGCAAAAACACAATATCAACATTTTTTCACCTCATTTTTTCAGGATTCGGCAGAGTAAGTCCCAAAACTGATCGACATAGCACCCCAAGCATTCCTCCCCACCTTTTTGTTTTATTTTTCAAAAACTTGACCTGTGGGGAGGGGGGAGCGGTAAGACAGCTCCCGGGCATTGCATTATAAAAGAAGACCTTCTCACGCAGCCACGCAGGTCGAGAAAACACCCGAACCCTGTTTTCTTATTTTTTGCAGGGTCTCACCACCTTATACCTCTTATTCCCCACACCGAATGCCTCATCAATGCTCCTCGAGCGATATTGTTAAGAAACACAACTCTTGGTACAATGATACCCAAATACATGCGCTTACATTTTCTTTCCATTAGCTATTCACACAGTGTGATACGAGGATGCAATTTGCTTCTATATATAAATGAATGACAATATGAAGTAAAGAACCAGCATGATTGTACTAACCTTAGCACCAAGGAAATTTCCACTTGCAACATTATCAGATATTTCGTGCCAACGGCCATTAACACCATGACGACGGAGATTTAACATTGGTGGCCCAGGAGACAGCCTTCGCTTCTATAGTTAGCCGTATTCGCCAGCTGCCTCCATTGCAGCATCTAATGAATCTGAATCGGTAATACGGTAGCGACCAGCATACTTAGCCTTCTTCCCTGTGAAATTCACAAAACTGAGCTTATTGGACACCACAAACACATCGTTGTAGTGAAGTAAAGAAAATATAGTTAACATTTGATGCTTGGGGAATAGAAGAAAATTAGTTAAGACTGCAGAAAGCAAAGGATGAACCACGACAGTATTAATAACTTAAGTCACTACTTGTAATTTTGGTGCATCACCAATAAATATATGAATACCTAAGAATATGCTAATTTGGTGCTACACCAACAAGTTTTGAGATGATGTGATAGAATTATTACAATTGCCTTTCATATTTTTTCTTTCTTTTATAACGAGACTATGCAATAATAAATTGGATTGTATACAATTGCCCGTCATCTAAAAAAATATTCCATTAAGCAATTTAAAGTTGGGCCGTGAAGTTATTTATCTTCGATGATGCTCAGGTATCATATCATATGGTGTTGAATAAAAGAAAAGAAAATGAGGATAGGGTTTTTTCTGGGACAAGTAAAAGTGTAATTGAGCAGTTCTTAAGTAGCACGCAGGAATGGGAACAGAGGTTGAGAACACAAAATATTAAAGTAGTTAAAGCATATCAGAATACAAGAGTAAGGATGCAAAGCTTAGCTAACCTCTCTCAGCCAAGAGCTTATCAATCTGGACATGTGTTCCAGGAACAAGAACAAATTTGATCCCAAGACCATGAAGAAGGGATATATCCTGTACACAAAATAAATATTATGAAGCAGGACAACAAAGTAGGCATGCCATGCTCCGCAACAACCTGCTTGCTTATTATATAATAACAAGCAGTACACTACTCTGCCACAGACGACAAAACTTTAGCAAATTTGCATTTCATATATCCCTAGTATATAATAATAGGCTTAATAGGACAAATTGCTCCATGAGAAAACAAGTAGCATGGGGCACGGTAAGGAATCAGAGAATAAAGTGGTCAGATAACACTACAATTTAAGGTGGCAGTGGGTAGAAATCGAACAGCACAGCTGATGGTAGACAATAACTAGGTGTGTCATAGTTATCAGTGTTTTTGTCCTGACTCATACATATCCTTCCCTGATGCTCAGTTACAATAGTATTAGTAGATTAAATTAATTGTAAATAAGTTTTAGCTAATCATATTATTACTCAGAACATCCCTCCCTCCCTCCCTCCCTCAGCATAAATGCTTCAGAAAGAAATCCTACTTATTTTTCTGAAAGGAAATTGTCCTTTTCAGGGCCAGAGAAGCAAAAGGCAAGCTATCCAAGATTTTACAAAATAATAGTTTTTTTTCAGATGAAGACTGGGTGAGGAGGACAGAAACAGATAACTGAGACTATCTCCGAAAGTTGGAATACACGTGCAACTGGTTAGCTGAAATTCTTTTAGCAAAACGTTAGGTGAGTCAAAGAAGGCCCGAAAAATCATAAGACCGGAATGGGCAAGGTTTCACGAATTATCGTGGCCTCGTCTCGTTGAAGCTGAACTGATATCCAACTCGATCAAGAACTAAAATCAAGCCTGAAATGGGTTGAAACTTGAAACACCGCTCACGGCCAGCACTGTAATACCATGAAGCTTATGAAAGAGTGTGGATTGCCCAAATTCAGTGAAAGTGATGAAAGGAAGCAGATTCAGTGCCTGGTACTTTAGTGAAGACATGTTTTCTCCCTAACAAAAATGGTCAAACAGCCAACCTCCAAATTGGTACGAAACCCAAATCAGCAAATACCTCTTTCAGTTTGCGTGGACCAGAGCCCCATCAGCAGCATCACAGAAACCATCTCGTTTCAGTGCCAAAAGCAACGCCGGAAGGCCAGAGACACTGTGCGGGCAGGTGAGTGATACCTGCAGAATGCCGTCGAGGTGCGGGCCGGCGACGACCTCCCCGAGATGACGACGACGAAGGTGCTGCCCCGATGGCCCCGGATGTACGGCCACGCCTCCCGGAACCAGCCGACGAAGCGGCCCCCTTCCTCCTCCTCCGCCGCCGCCCCCGCAAACCCCCCACCTCCGCACCGCACGCCGGCGGCGGCGGGGCGCCGGCGCCGCCCGGGCCCGGCGCTGGCGAAGCTCGCCGCGAGCCTCACGGGGCAGCAGGGCCGCACCGACCCCGGCGCATCGCCGGCGGCGGCGGCGAGGCGCGCGGCGGAGGCGGAGGAGGCGGCGAGCGACGCCGCCATCGGCGGGAGACCGGCCGCCGTTTCCGCGGAAGACGCCGCCGCCTAGTGGTAGTAGCCTCGGGATCGAGGGGGACGGTGGAGGGGTTAGGTGGCGCGAGCGGGGTGGGGCGTGCCGCGTGCTTACGTACGGTACGCGGCGAGAAGAGAGCGACTGAGCGAGAGGAGGAGCAGGCTGCGGGAGCGAGGGCGGCGGGCGAATTGGCGCGCAGCCAGACGAGGGTCCGTGGTTGGGGCTGGGGAGGAGAGGGTTTTTATACTGACGCCGCGGTGGCGCGTCCGGCGTCCGGCTTGATTTTTTCCGACTCGCCGTCAGCGAGATTATTATTTATTATCAGTAGGACCGGTGGTCCATGGCGGAGGCGGAAAGGTGAGGTGAGCGCCGAGAGGCGGAGACGAGAAGACGGCGACGTACGGAGGGGCCTAGATGCGGCGGTTGGTGGTGGCCGGCCGGCCGGCACCTGGCGGCCTCTGCGTACGTGGAGAGGCGAGAGAGGCTACAGCGCTGACTCCTTGTGTGTGATGAGGCGCAGGAACGCTGACACCGCCACATCGATTGACTCTGACCTGACTCTGTTTTTTTTCTATGGAGTTTTTTCAAAATCTCTATAACATAAAAATAACAAAAATATGATTTTTTTTGTGCGATTTTGTTGCCGACTCTGCCACACCCTATCTTGCAATCCCCTCCCTTCCCACCGTGATACCTTCCATGCGATCCCGCACAAAACGGAAATAATCTTCCTAAAAAAAAAACAAATGAGTCAGGCATTACGACCATAAGCATGGAAATAATTTTTCTTAAAAAAAGAAACAAACTTTCCTAAAAAAACAAATGAGTCTAACATTGCGACCCTAACCTCCCCTCGGGGATTACACACGACAAAAAAACGCCATCCTCGCCATTGATCCTCGCCTCAGCCTGGCGGCATCGATAGCGGCGACCACCGGCGACCTCCCAGCCTGCGGATCGACGTCGGCTCCTTTCACCAGCCCGGCGGCAGCGACAGCAGCGACGGCGAAGCTCTCTCCCAGCGGATCGACAGAAATGGATATTGTTCTTGTAGACATACAATATTATTTTAGCCACATTCTTCGTGACTATTAATTTCATACACTTTGCTTTTGACTCAAATGTCATCACTTTAACGTCGGTCTCACGATATTGTTATTATATCGTGCGATCTTTGTGTTAGTATAAAAGTTTTGTTGTTCAGTAGTAGTGACGTCAATTGCATTATTATATCATATCGTACAACCTATTTATTAGTATAGAAGTTTTGTTGTCCTGTAGCAACTCACCTAGTCTAAAAAACACATTATAGTGCATGAAAAGAACAAATTTCAGCTGACAATTTCTGAGAATTTTATCTACGAGTGCATGTGCACATGAAATTTATTACTTTTGTTTGAATTTTTCAAAAAAAAAATCAGTTTATCTGAAATTGGATCGTAATGTGTATATCGATAGATGCACTTTAGATGAGCATCTTTTAAAATTTTTTTGAAAACTCTTAAGTGCTGTATAAGATAGTTTGCGCCTAAATATTTTCTTTATTTTCAATTTTGCAAACCCGAGGAAAGCGACACCGTCCGATGGAGCCTGAGAAAATCGTGGCTGCAGTGCACCGATGGGATGCTCAAGGGAGTCGGGACAGGGATTCACTGTCAGTGACTGCTAGCGCTTGATTTTGGGTTGTGTCCGAGTCCGATCTCCGACGCCGACGTGTGGTTTTTGATCGTGCCCCCTGCGATATTTGCGATATTTTTGCTTATTACCGTCTGTTGGTGAGTCAAATGAAACTCACCACAGCGCCGCGGGCCCGCGACTGTGCTCTGCTGTGCCGCCTCGCCCTTCACCACAGCGTTCTACATGTGTCACAGCTGTGCGATCTCACCAGACCACCAACTCCTTTGTTAAAAAAATACTACAAAATACTGGTGGCCATTTAGAGCATCCAATCTTTCACCTGTCACCATACTTCAAATTGTTTGTTTTGGCCTCGTTTGGGACGAAGGAAAAAACAGAGGAAAAGGATTGAGTTCGGAGACAAGGAATTTGTCCGGAGGCGTTTGGAACGAAGGAAGCGACGAAAACTTTCTAGAGGAACGGCTACTATGCTTGTACTTTTGGAGGAAATGAAAAATGAGGTCAGAGCCAAGGGAAATTTTCCTACGGCGCTTGCGCTCGCTTAGCAAACTAAAACCAACCTTTCCGCTGCAATTTTCCTCTTCACGGCACTGGACAACCACCTTAGAACGAAACCTCATCGCTTGGAACAAATGTGGCAGGACGTGGGCGGCTGGGGCTGGGCGGTTGGCGGCAGTATGCGCAGCTAACGGCGTGCATGGTGGCGCGCGGCGGAGGGCGTCGATGTGGCAGCGCGGCTCACGGAGGCTGGGACATCGGCCGTCGAACCAAGCGACCAGAAGAAAGAACGGCGATTGAAACTTTGGAAGATGAACAGCAGTACGGGAGCTAGACGAACGGATAAGGCCTGAGAAAATTAATTAATAAACAAGGCCCTGTGTTCTCCTTATTATTCTATAATTTTCTACTCAAACACAATTTAATTAATAAAGTTGAAAAAAAAGGCAAACGGGTATGGTTCGTGCAATTCTCTGTTCCTGTGATCCAAACACCTCAAAGTATTTATTCCTGCGTTTGAGAATCCTCGTAGTTTTTCACTTTTCACTCTACCTTATTCCTGCGTTTTTTTTTTTTTTTTCTGTTTTTGCATTCCTTTTAAGAACCCATGGTTGTTTTCATATTAAATTAAGTCTCAAAGAACTGTTGTCAAAAAAAAAAAAAAAGTCTCAAAGAACAGTTTGATGTTACCCAGGTCCGGTAGTCTCCTTCGGCCCCGCTGCTGATTCAGCATTTGTTGTTATCTCTGGGACTGTGACAAAATCAAATGTCGCCAGCAGCAGGAGAGGAATCAAAAGATTACAACATTGACGCCAAAGATAGATCCTAAATATTTCTTAATATGTGTCTGATGCTTAAAGAAATTGAATATGGTTGTAGGGAGAAATGAGAGAAGTAATTATTTATTACTCAATCCATCCTATTTATAAGACGTTTGACTTTTTTGGCATCAAGTTTGACCACTCGTCTTATTTAAGAATGGATTCTGCTACGGTACACTCTAATGATTGTGAGTCATTCATTTATTTCAATCGATTACGATTACCTATTGACTCCTATTTATGCAAAACAAGGTTTCTTTTGTTGTGTGGCTTGGTTTATTAATAGAAGTTCTTCAATAATAATTTAAATTGAACTATATTTACACATTTTTTGAATAAGATGAGTAATCAAACTTGAGCACAAAAAAAAAATTAACCGTCTTATAATTTAAAATGAAGGGAGTACAAACTACCAATTTGAATGACTCATTCTTTAAAACAGTGGTTAGAGAATATAGTATTTTAACCTTTTTTTTCTTTTGAGATTTGCAAGCTCTTTTTTTTCGCACTGCTAGTGCACTTGTAATTTTCTTTCAATCCTTTTTATATAAAAAACAAGCAATAGGAGGGGTTTAGGCTCTAATCTCACAGGGCGAACTCTCACTCTCAGGCCGGGCCGGCCGGCGTTGATACTGATCGGAGGACGCTACCAATCGATCCATAGCTACTAGCTACTAGGTGATGATGAAGGTGGTATGGCCGGAATTGATGGGTTTGATGGATAAAGCTTGCGGTGGGACGCTACGCACGGTACCTGCCGAGTGTGCCGACCGCATCAGGTGGAGGTGAGCGGCGATGGGGACATTGGCAAGATCGACTTGGGTGTGGCAGGTGTCCACGACTTGGGCATGGCAGGGGGATGGAAGGAGAGGAAGTCGATCGGATGATTCATGGAGAAGAAGAGAGACGACGGCGTACGCTGTGTACGTATGTATGTCGTGAACCTGGACTGGATGCCGTTGGGCGCTGTGACCGTTCGAGATGGATATGGCCGGCCGGCCTATGGCTGGACGGACCTGGACAGGATGTGATATGATGAGCACTGAAGTAGATCGAAGCGATCAGGTTGAGATTTTGCACAAGCAAGCTTGTCACTCTGGCCAGCCGTCGCGCACAGATAGACTATAGGAGTAGCATCATCTGTATGCCTTGCAACGTCATTGGGCTATCGTCGTCTTTTGTGCTGTCCGTTGGTGTGTTTAGAGCCCAATTTTTCTCCAAAATTTCCTACATTCCCATCACATCCCATCACATCAAACATTCAATACATCTAAAAACGCTTTTACCGGCCATTATAAAATTTGTGTAAATAAAAAACTAATTGCACAGTTTAGATGTACATTGCGAGACGATTCTTTTGAGCCTAGTTACGTTATGGTAGGATAATATTTACCACTAACAAACGAAACGTCTTCTACAGATTAATGCGATGTGACATGCATATCCCATCCATCCAAAATTTTGTCCAAAATTTCAGGATTTAAACACACCCGGCCCAATGGACACGTACGAAGGCGTAGTAGAACACGGGTAGTAGGACAGTAGCTAGGGTGGAGCTTACCGACGACCACCCTGATCCTGTTGTGCACAAGCAGTTGAAGGCACTGTGGTCGGACGGACAGAGGATTTTTCTCCGGTTGGATCAAAATGCGTCCAGCTCCAGCCCATCCGATCCGACCAGACAACGAAACCACAGACCAGGCATCCAGTCAATCTCCCATCAACCTCGTTGTCAAAAGTTGTCAAAAAAAAAAAAAAAAAAAAACCTCGTTGTCAAAAAAAAATATACTCCCATCAAACCTGCTACAGGGCACCCCGAGTGTCGACTTTGGATTAGCTCCAAGTTCTCTTACTTTCCATCTGTCTTAAAATAATGAACTCTATAGATATCAATACTATTACACCTATATATGGCCATCGGGCCGTGCCGCCTTGCCCGACGGCCCGACGGGCCGTCTTGGGGGCCGGCTGCCATCGTCTTTGCACCGGGCCATCGCGGTGCGGTCGGGCCGTGCCACGCCGTGCCGTGGCTTGGCCTCCGGCCCAAGGCACGGCCCATGGGCCGTTTTTGCCGGGGCGCCCGATAGGCACGGCCTTTTCATGCATTTTCGGGCCGGCCCGAGGCCCATAAGCAGGAACCGAGGCGGAGGGGAAGGGAGGAGTCGCGTCGTCGCCGCTCCCGCCGTGGCTTCTTGTCGGGGGAAGCGGCGGGGCCGGGAGGGTAGGAGTGGCGCGTGTCGACGTTTGGGAGGCTTCTTCCTTCTCCGTTAGGGGGAGGTGAGCGCGCGGCCGAGGGGAGGGAGGTCTTGGCGCTGGGAGGTGAGCGGCGTGGTGCGTGCGGCCGGGAGGGGAGGGCGTGGAGCGGCGCCGCGGCGCCGGGAGGGGCGCGGGCGCCGGGAAGGGAGCGGCGTGGAGCGACGCTGAAGACGGCGTGGAGCGACGCTGGGGGAAGGGAGCGGCGCGGCCGGAGGGAGGAGCGCGCGACGCGACGCGGGAGGAGGGGCCGGGAGTGGATAGGGCCGGATAAAACATCTTGGCCTTTCATCTTGCCTTGCCTGCCGGGAAGTGGGATGTGGTGGCCTATCAACTTTGTCTTAGCAGGCCAACTAACGGGCCGCCGGGCCGTGCACGTGACGTGCTACGGGCCAAAGGCGACGGCCGTGCACGGCCACCTCGGGCCGGGCCGGCACGGGCACGGTGTTCATCGGGCCGGGCCGCTTTGGGCCGTGCCGTGCCGCCGGGCTGTAGGTCGGGCCAAAGGCCCACGGGCTGCATGGCCATATATAATTACACCTATAAAAGAATAAAGTGCCTCTATAAAAAAAGAGATAAGAAATTATCGAGAAAAAGATACATTTTTAAATTGAATATGCATTGATGACAAGCAACAAGATAAAGTATTTTGAAACAAAAGTTAAATACTAGTATAACGTCAACTATATTTTAGAATAGAGGGAGTATAAACCTCAACCAAATTTACAAGGAATGGTATTAATATTTATATCTCCAACTATTTTACTACAAAAAAAAATAATTTTTATATTTATTTTTTTTTGTGAAACAATTTTTATATTTAATTTTAAGGTACTTGTTTTATTTTTTTTATAATATAATTTTGGTCAAAATTTAAATTATTTGACTCCTTGAAATCTGCATCGTGGATGGAATCTAAATCTGCATCTATAATGTGATGAAATTCTCCCAAACCCAGCTTTTTCCTTTCTTTCTTCGGAAACATAATACAGACGCTAAAAACCTCCATTTTACTACCTATCGGATCTGAACACGGAAAAGCTCGAATTCACACAAGGGTGTGAGAGGTGTCAATGTAGTGACATTGATCAACGCACCACTACAGAGGATGCTGATTGAAATCCTTGTATAATTAAATCAGCAACACGATAAGATGATACTCCAGCATTCTGTTGACCAATTCTTGATCTCAGCTTTTAATCGTGGCTGTAACTTCAGATTTTTCAGAAGAAACCTGCCTGGTCTCGACGAGTCACTCTCGTGTTGCCGCTGAATCATGCCCTTTACAAGATTTGTTGTCGGGAGCCTGATAGCTTGGAACGAAAGGTTTCGTTTTTCACCCATAGCGGCGGGGTCTAGCTCTTTCGAGGGTCATATTCGTGTCTTCACTCTAATCTCTAGCGTCGTTTCAGCGTCCTTTCAGAAAACCACATTTCTGCTTTTCATCTCTAACCCCGAAAGCGTAGAATGCTCCGACATACTCTAATCAGTGATCAATCTCAGATTGAATTACAAGTCATATGCTGGCTATATTAAGGGTACGTTCTATGGACTAGAGATAGAGTACTATATATATTAAAAAGGGACCAAAGACTAGAGACTAATAATAGCATGCTTAGGTAAGAATTACAAGTCATATGCTGGCTATATTAAGGGTACGTTCTATGGACTAGAGATAGAGTACTATATATATTAAAAAGGGACCAAAGACTAGAGACTAATAATAGCATGCTTAGGTAACTCCAACATTTTTTCATTTGTTGTTTGCCAATTGCTCTTGTTTGCCAACTTCCAAATCCAAATGCCAAATCAAAGAAGAGCTCATCTCCAACAGTTTGGCATAATTCATTTGTCAAACTTAGATCTAACTTACATCGGGAACCCCGAGACAGAAATAAAATTATATTTATGTCCTTCCACCTCTTGAAAACTTACGTCAGGAATCCTGAGGCGGAAACAAAATTATGTTTATGCCCTTCCACCTCTTCTAATACGCACGGATACGCCGCGAATGTCAACGTCGAGAGCGCGCATTTTTTTGCGCCAAGCACAGGGGCCCGATTGTCAACGCCACTAATTTGTCAACCCAAATGCCAAACCGTTGGAGGGAGTTTTTGGAAAAATTTGAGAATGCCAACTCCAAATGCCAAACTGTTGGAGTTGGTATAGGGCAAAACCAAAACACCCTTAGCATGGAATAAATGAGGAGTGAGAACCAGCGTATTGAGGTGCATGGAATATAATGTTGGTCCACTAGTCCAAATTAGCACCTCTCAAGGGAGGGACTAGTAGACTAGAGACTATCAGTCCCTCCTTTGATCCTTTTTATTTGGCAATCTAGGGACTAACAAGGACTAAAAATCTAGTCTCTATCCCAAGACCCATAGAACCAAACATGCCTAAAGGGTGCTTGCACTACTGAGAAGAGAAGCACACTTTGTCGACTATTGTCCACGGATATGGTGTGTAGCACGCCATCTGCGGTGGGGACTATGAAACCAAAAATCCAGGACCCTAGTTCAAATCCCACCGTGTGTGTGGGCCGATCACTATGGTCACATTGCGTTTGATGCCATTGTGACGTTCTACCTCTAAGAAACTGTTTTTATACTTTATTTAGATGTAGTCAGACTTGCATCAATTTACATGCGTTGGGTGGTTTGAAGAGAATTTTAAACTAAATTTCACACAATCCACCTTAACACATGTAGATTGTGGTAAATTTGATAACATCCAAACAAAGATCTTAAGTGAGTTGGCAATGGCACCATGTGGGACGTGGTGCTAGGGTTTCGTCCTCGTATAATTTATTCGATAAATTATGTGTTTGATTTGCTTGTTATGGTTCTTGTGTGCGCTAAATAAAAATGATTTGAATGAATTCAAATTCCATTTTCAACAATATTTTCTTTGAATATTTTCAACCATAAATGAAACCTAGGATCCCTCCAGCGTCCATGCCGGCCCGCGTAGGTAGCGGCCTGTTACAACGCGGAAACGACCTGGCCCATTAGCCTCTTCCCTCGCTCTCTTTTTCTTTTTCCAATTTTCCCTTCATTCCCCACGCGACGCGAGCCCACGATTGGCCCCTGTCAGTCCCCACGGTGAGTGCCACGACCATCACGCTCACCGATCGAGCTAGCACACAGCACATGACACCCCGTGTCTTCTTCCTCCTGGGATCCTGGTCCTGGCTGCCCTCGTCCGGTGTCCGTACGTGCGCCACTCCGGTGGTGCCACACCACGCCATACATGGCCATGACTGCGTCTCCATGGTACAACGGTGCCCCCACTCGACGAAGACGCGCACGCCCGAAGCGCACGGCCGGCCGGCAACGAGCCCCCTCGGTGCGCGACCGACCAACCGTCCCCATGGCAACGTAGTAAGACACACACCCTATCCTCCATCCACCACAACAGTACCGGCCGCCTCTATGCGATCGAGAACGCACACAAGCGAACGCGAAGTCGACGCCGCTGGCTGCCATGGTCGTCGCGCGCCACACATGCCTTGGCCAAGAAAGAGCCTTCCTTTCTCCTTATTCCTGCCCATTCAACCGTGCCGTTGCCTGATGGCATGGACGCCACCCACGCTCGCTCGCAGCCTCGCAGGCACAGGCACAGGCACAGCGAGCCCCCGTCGACCTGAGCGACTTTGCCATGACCGTGGACTAGGACAAGGATAGATGTCGTCCAGTCTACGCACGCAAGAGGCCGAGCCGCCGAGAGATCGATCTTGACCACGGCAGCCAGCGTGCGGACGCGGATCGATGCAACCTTTTATCGAGCACCTTGTGTGTGTGCCGCTACTCATCTCATTTCCCCTGCTTGCTGCATCTTTGTCGACATGGCCCACTCGTGATGACTCAGCCTAGCGCTAGGCCTCGGCCCTGCACTTTTTTTTTTTTTTTTGACCGAAGTGAGCATGTTATTTTTAAATAATGTAGATTTATTCAAATTCGTTTTTACTGGAAGGTAGGACTGTTGGGTGCTACTCAGTTACTTACTCTTACTGTAACCACTAGGCTACACTTTGAAACACATGCTTTTTGTTCTTGTGAAAAAATAAATTGGTTGTTGTGAAATTTTATATAATTAAATAAATCTTATAAAACTCTTATGGTCGAAAAGGGGCTTTAGTAAGTAGAAATGATCAAAATATATAGGAAATGTATTAGTATTAACTTCTAAAAGAGTAATGTATTTTTGGAACTCTAAAATAGTCACTATGTAGAACACGCACTAGAGGGGCCGCTCAAAAAGCCTTTGTAGGGGCGATTTTGGGAGCCGCCCTAACTTTTCGTTCCTACAACAGTGGTACTGAACTTTTACCGGGCGGTTGATGATGCAACCGCCCTTATCTGATGATGAGCCGCCTATAGTGCTTCTCGTGGTTTCACGTTTTCAAAATTCAAAAAAAAAAATATAGCAAAACATTTTTATTTAATCGGGCGAGGCCCCCACCGCCCGCTCCGTCCGGTCGCAAGCCTATGTGTCCATATTGGGTACCGGATCCCCACATATTATACACAATCGAGTGAAAGTTGACTATTTGAGGCCCTAAATGGAATCGAATCAAAAAGTTGTCAACTACAAAGTTTCATAACTTTTCAAGATCTACAATTTTCATTTAGGGCGTTTCTCCATCCGAGGTCGTTTATGAAATTTGAATTTTAAATTTGAGACATTTGAGCGTAGCTTTTGCATGACTATATGATTTTTTGAATCAAAAAGTTGTCAACTACAAAGTTTCATAACTTTTCGAGATCTACAATTCTTATTTAGGAAGTTTTTCCATCCGAAGTTATTTTGAAAATTTTAAATTTCAAAATTTAGGCATTCAAACCCCACATTTTGAGGCATCAAATTAAGTGAAATGAAAAAAAGTTGTTAACAATAAAGATTCATAACTTTTCGAGATCTACATCTTTTATTTAGGTCATTTTACCATCCGAGATCATTTTCAAAAATTTAATTTTTTAGTTTTTTTTTTAAAATTCGAACCCACTGTAGAAAAGCGCCTCAATATAGAGCCGCCCGTGCTATTAGTAGGAGCGCTCGTAACACCAACCGCCTCTACAAAGGTCCACAAGGGGCGGCCGGGTCTTGTGAGGGAAAAACGGCTCAAAACAAAAAAATCGTCCCCTACTTGAAAAAAAAAGTGAGGCGTTTTATAGTGACCTTTTTGTAGCCGTGATCTGTTTGTTAAAATGGCAATTGGTATATGCATGGCAAGGTGCCATCATCATGCCTACATATAGTGGTGGATTGGTGACTGTGCAGGATGGCAAAGGTGCCATCATCGTACCCTAGCTGACATCGATCTACTTCTTCGTATGGCGATTTGTATATGAGAGATGAGACATACGCGTATACTCGTAGCTGTAAGCTGTCCCGGTAGGTTGGCATCTACATCTACATCACTACATGTATGTCAACGTACCATGGGCCATGGCCATGCCGCCATGGGGACTGCAGGACATATATAGTACTAGCATGCAACGTCATATAGCCTGCCTCTAACTCGTGGTGGCTCGCCTCGCGGGACTGCGCGCGCGGCGCCACTCGATCGCCGCCTTGTTCTGCGTCCGTCCAGCGCGTTGTTGGCTGGTTGCGTGCATGCGCCTGCGGTCTGCATGCACGCGCTGACGCATGCAGTGGCCACTCGTCACCGTACCTCGCCTCACAACTCACAAGTAGGCCGGGCCCGGCTCTCACACTCACACGAGTTCGCAACAGCATCCGTGTCTGTTCGATCCTTTGCTCTTGCATGCGCGCACGCACAAGAAGACATGCATGGCCGGCTACCTCAACGATGAGTCATGCATGCATGTCTCAACTCTTGTTGTTTTCCAGCGATGCCTTGCACGCACGAAAAACTCAAAAACTAGCAAATTAATTAAAGTGTATGGATTTTCATAATGTATGTTTTGTTTTGTTTTCTATGGCAAGGCTACAAAATAGCTTGCTCCCTACCAGTAATTAATGCATGCATGCAAAAACGGTCAAAGTGGTCGAGAGAAAACCTTGTGAGACTTCCTAATGAATATGAATCGGCCCAACCATAAACACAACGTCACCACACCGTAAAAGGCGTACACGATGACAAAACTAAAGTAGAAACCGCAGCGGAGGAAAGGAGTCACCGGAAAAGAACACACGCCACACACACAACTGTTTTCGGCACTATTACGTGTAAAATAACCCCAGATCGAGTACCATGTCAATCCCGATTACAATACTGGCGGTAGCAGCACGTAATCTAATGATGGATGGAAATCCTTTTGATTACGAACGTAGCATTGGACTACACGTACCAACCACCATGTGGCACATATCATCAGTTGTCATCACAAAGAGCTGGGACTGACTTGGGCCGTGCCATTTGAGGGCGGATCGTGGCACACGGTCTTTTGGCACAACCCGGGCACGACACGGCACAAAAATATGACTGGTCTTTCAGGATTGGAGGTCAAATAAAGGTCTCAGAAATGTCGCACCGTCAGAGCATCGGTCGCGCCCAAAGCCATGCTTCTTCCTCCGTGCAAGCAAATGCTTGGCCGCCGGCCGGACGCTTAGTTGCTCCATCGATCGAGATATGCATCTCAGGCACCCATATGCATCGTCCATCATCGGACGCATTCGGCGGATCGGAGCTGAAACGGCAGAGAGTTACGTTCAATTCACTCCGATCCTGTCATATGTGGAAGCTGGCTAGAGATCGATCGAGAGTCAGTCAGTAGTGCAGGCGTTGCATCGATCATGCACCCGCGGCCGGCCGCCAGCAACGTGTCGGCGCCGTCGTCTCCACGTAGCCGCGGCGCGATGTCCCACGTGCCCCAGCCGTCCGATGATTGGCCGGCCGGCGCCTTGTTACCTCTTCTTAACCCGGGGCCGGCCTGTCATTCATGGCGCAGACCGCAGAGCGAGCAAAGGAGTCCGCCGCCGCCGCCAGCGCGCGGGGTCATGGAACGACGGCTCCGGCCAATCGCGCCCAAGCCCATGCCGCCGCCGGTGGCCATGGGCGCCACGGCGAGCAGCGTGCTGTGGAGGGAGCGCAAGCGCGGCCGTGATCAAGACCATCTCCTTTTGCCCGCCGCCGCCATGTCAAAGAGGGAGAGGGAGGCGACGTCGTCGTCGTCGTCTTACCCTTTATTACCCCCTCCACCTCCACTCTTGCCAGCCCCCAACGTCGGCGCGGTCTCCATGGTGCCGACGACGAGAGGGCGACGGTACACGCCTATGCCCGACAGTCTTGTTGCAGGCTGTGAAGAGCGGCTCCGGAGAGTCGCCCTTATGCCGGCGGCGTCTGCCGCTGCGCCGTGGCTGCCGTCATCGGATGCGACGGGGCGGGTGGTCCCGGTGGAACGCGACCTGATCTCGAAGCTGCAGGTGCCCAAAGTCATCAAGCCTCGCCCCGCTCGCCCCCTCTGTACCACCATCTGCATCGACTCCACCAACATCGCCGGCGGCGGCGGCGGCGTGTACCCGGAGACGGTGTCCGCGTCCAACAAGACGGCGAGGGAGGTGGAGACCGAGCTGGAGCTCCCGGGCGCGCTCCCGGCCGTCGTGTCCGGCCACCAAAACAAGCGTGTCCACCTGGTGAATGACGCGTACAAGGCTATGGTGGGGCAGCCGGTGTGCCCATGGCTCGACTCCCTGCCGGGCGCCGGCGCGTCGAGGAGGATCAATGGCATAGTGGTGCTGGATGTGCGGACGTTCGGCTCCGCGCCACGCCTGCCGAATGCCAGATCGGACGACGCCTTCCCATGCACCGCGAGGATCACGTGGGAGCAGAGTGGCGGCAGCGCCATCGCCTCCCTCACCGTGCCGTGCACCGTTGAGCACCTCACCGGCAGGTCCGGTGACTATCGCTTCGTCTGGAGGTTTGACTCCAGCAGAGCGTCCATCATCTACTGCATCGTGTGACATACCGAGCCATTTATTTGTTTGCATCCATGTGCTTTGTTTCTATCGCATGGGTTGCTGGTCGATTGAAGCTGCAGAACAGATATGTGTAGGTGATGAATCATTATTAGTTTCCCTCTAGCGCTAGAGTTGATTAATTTGGATGTCACCGATATTAATAATTGCACAAGCATGTATAGGATATGATTTTATCATGCATTGTGTTGTCTGATTCAAGAGTGTTACAAGATGCAAGGAAGGTTTTAAACTTTTAATGGGATTTGCTAAATTTCAGGTGCCTGAATTTTTGTTTTATTTCAGGCGACGGCTATTGCACATATTTTATACTAAAATTGCAGGTTTAGTCCGTTACAATTTCTGTAGACACAATCTGTAATTTTCGGTTCCAATAATAAAAACCGGTTAAATAAACTACAAACCTTACAAAATTTTATATGTGTTGGCACAAGGACAATTTAAAAATTAACAATTATTTTCTATAGTTAGACAATGACAAATTTTATGTGTTGGCACTAAGACAATTTAAAAATTAACAACTATTTTCTATAGTTAGACAAGGACAAAAAAATTTAATGTGTTACTATGACAAAAAAGTGTTGCCTGAAATCTTCTTAAATTTCGGGCACCCTAAATATAGGAAAAGTGACTTTTAATATGTTTGTATTCGTTTTTGGTGGGGTTGGGATGGGGAATACAATTATTTGTCAAATCCGGTGTTATGCTTATCACAGTGATGCCATATTCTTTCCTGTGAGGGATATGTAGGTTGAAGTGAGGTTGCGACATATATACTAATGGATAGATAGTTGTGGGTATAGTAGAAGACCAGGGATCGACAAAGTCCTACCATGGAATTAGTTTGTAATACAAGTACGACAAAATATGGATTAAGGTCCACTGTCAGGTATAAATACCATAGTACCTACAAGTAAAGAGTACGCGTATTAACCCAACCAACGGCTAAGAACAACGAAATAGACCCATTCGACCCTTCGAGGGGCCAGTCCATCTCACCTGATCCCCAAGGTGAGATTTATGTCTCGTTCGACCCCTAGGGAGTAGGCCCACCACCGTCCAACCCCGTGAAGGGGGACTTCCGCCTCGCCCGGGCTTCGAGCCATGGGACCCGCTTCATCCAACCCCACAAAGGGGGACTTCGCATCGCCCAACGGTATTATGCAAATAAACCCTTGGACGAAGTGGACACGCCACAAGGGGCCTACATCAACCGCTCTGACGCAACACGCATACCCTGACGGGATAGGGAACAGTGACGAGTGAAGATCTCTAGATTGGTTTTGGCTAATTAGTGACATGCTTAGGACTAATCTCTCTATGCTAAGTGTTGATTTAGTTGGAGATTGGTCAAGCCGAGGATTGTGCATGGTGGTCATGGTGGATGGGTCGAGATGATCCAAATGTTGATCAAGTGCATGTCATGGCGTGTTTCGAGGATCAAAATGGGCTCAAGGCAAAGGTATATCATATGGCCATTTTGATTTTACACTCAAGACACCATAGAGGGTGTGAGTGATTATAGGATCGATAAGCCGTACTATAAAGAGGGGAAAACTATCATACATATCGGTCCTCATGTGCCTCTAGGTTCAAAATCATTTGCATGCATTCTAACCTAGAGAGCTAACTCCGTAATTGATGGAAAATGTTTTAAAAAATGCTAACACATGGTGTCGGGGTGTTCTTCGACGTGTCGGCAACAAGAATCAAGTGACGGAAGTCGGTTTGGAGCAAAGGCGAAGAAACGGCAACACAACGACGGAATTTCGCGGCTCAGAGATCGGCCGGGGCGCGGTGACCGGACCCGCGACCGGAAGAATGCAAAATCGACCGGACACACAGGTGTGTGGTTCCGGTCAAAAGAACAGAGCATGTTTTCGTGGTTGTTCTCGGGGAGTGACCGGACGCATGCACCGGAAGCATGACCGGACGCATGATTCCCTGACCGGACGCATGCGAAGGGGTTCTATTTTTGGCTGGTTGGGTTTGTCGGTTCGGCCGGGACTCATCGACCGGACTCATGCATGAGTCCGGTCGGCCCGCAAGAATTGCATGTTCCTCCCCAACGGCTCCATTTTTAGGTGGAACCTATTTATACCCCTTTGGCCGGCCATGGGAGGTCTCTTGGACATTTGAAATCATTCCTAACACCTCTAGAGCCGAGCACTCATCCTCCTCCTCACTCCTTTGCTTGAGAGCATCCATTCTAGTGAGTTGAGGTGATTCAAGTGCACTTGCTTTGATCTTTGCATCTAGTGGCACTTGTGGATCGTTGTGAGCCCGGTGGTTTTCTTGTTGCTCTTGGAGAGCACCACTCCTAGCCTGGGCTTGGTGATTGGTGGAGGCGTTGGCAAGAGAAGGTGAATGTTCTTGGCCACCTCCGGTGATTTGTGAGAGGGTCACACACTCCTCGTCGGGAAGACAAAGTGTGAGTAATCTATTGCTCGTGTCTTGGGTACCTCTCATTTGCTTTGGGTTCAAGAAGCCTAAAGGCATTTGGCTTGGAGTGAGCTCCACCTTGACCCACACGTGAGAAGGCTCAAGACAACGGAGATTAGCTTGAGGGTGCTTGTAACATCCCTGGTGTTAATCAACTAAAATTTTGCCATGTCATCATGATCATCGTAAAGCATGCATGTTTAGGAAAATTTGAAATGCATCAAATTAAAATAAGTTTATATTTTAGAAAAATGTTGTGCTTAGGGGTTAGGGTGCTTTTATTTTGATCACATGTGTTTGATCCAAATTTTTGGTGTGGATGAATGTTTTCATAGTTAAAGTGTGGTAGTATGAAATTTGATCAAATTCTACTTTGATTTGAATTCAAAACCCTAATTTCCTAACCCTTCTTTACCCCCTTTTTCATAATTCAAAATCTAAGCAAAATTTGCCAAAACTTCCAAAAGCTAGTTTGTAGATCTTTTCTTGATGAACAAAAGATATGTACAAAGTTTTTCAAGTTTTTAAGTAATTTTAAAAGTAATTTTGAATTCAAATTTATCCCTTTTTGACCTCATTTCAAAAAGTCATATTTAGAGGCCGAATTTGAAAATCTTCCAATTGTGAAAATTGTAGATCTTGAAAAATTAAGTCAAGTTACTTTTTGGAGTTTTTTCGAGTTTAGTTCAAATTTGGGGAGAATTTGATCAAAAACTGAAAGTTAGGGTTTAGGCGCTGACAAAGAACCGGCATGGCCGCCCATCATGCCCATGTCGCCGCCGGCCGTCGCCGTGGTTGCCTCGCGTCTTCGGCCGTCCTCGCGCGTCACCGCCTACGGCCGGGTTCGCGAAGTCGCCATCCACGCGTCCCAACCTTCCCTTGCCCTATAAAGCTCGGCCGGCGTCGTTTTTCTTCTTTTTCCTTCTTCCATTGCCGCCGCAAACGCCTCCCTCCACGCCATTGCCGTCGTCGTCGAGCTCCAATTCACCAAATTGACCTTGCCATTCGAATCGAAACTTCGTTGCGGCGTCGTTTGAGCTTGCCCTCGTCCCGCCTCTCGTGGCAGGAAGCATCCGCGCGGCGCCGAGTCTTCTCCACCCGGCCGGCCCGCCTCCCGCCGCGCATCACCTCGCCGTCGTCCGTTGTTCCGGTGAGCCTCGAGAAAAACCAGGTTTGTGCGTTTGAATCGCCTCGATCGCGGTGGTCATGGTCGGCTCGACCGTTCGTTTTTGCCTGCGAGCCCGAACACGAGCCTTGCCACGGAAGAACAGCGCCGCGCCACCGCCGCCATCGCCGTCGATCCACCTCGCTCCCCCCGACCCATCCATCTTGCCGATCGAGCCGCGGTGAGCTTCGTCACAACCATGCCGATCATTTGCCATTAGCCGCGGGGAATAGCGGAACGCCGGCCAAGGCTGTGAGTTTCGCTCCGCCCGTCCGTGCGGCGCCGCCCCTAGCTAGGGGCCGACTTGAGTGTGTTTAAGTGAGGTAAAAGAGTCGCCTGGAGACGCGCCGAAACTAATGTCGTGCCCGTCATCGCCGGGAACGCTCCGACAAGTCTCTCCGTCGTCCCGGCGCCGCCATGTCCGCCATGGCCGCGGCAAGGGTGCCTCGGTACCCTAGGTCGTGAAGTTTGGAGTGCCATCGCATGCGCGGTGTCGGCGTAGAGCATGTAGGTCAAGTCCGGCTGCGGAGACCTTGTCGCCCCGGATATATCGCCAGGTCAACCGCCGTCGTCGCCGCGGTCGTATGGACCTTATTCAGTCACTGCCCGAAGTTGCCGGGAGTTGGCTGGGCAAGCCGTCGCGTCGCACAGCCAAATTTGGGCGGCCCATAGCCGGTTTTCGTTTAAAACTGCTTTGCGATTTTCTTTACTTTTGAATAGTACCAAATTTTGTAAATTTTATATAAATTCAAACATTGCTTCAAAAATTCTGAAAACTTTTGTAGAGTCTTCTTATGAGTATATTTACATATGAAAATTTTGAAACTTAGATTTTGAGTAGTTCTTGCATGTTTTAAAATTACAAATTTTAATTGAAAAATGCATCTTCCATGATTTTTAGAAAATAAAATATTTGTTCAAAAATCATGAAAATTTTTTGGTACTGTTTTATGATGTGTTCTTCTTGTGTAAAAAGTTTGGAGTCAGTTTGAAATGTTTAAATTATTTTCTATTTTATGCTCTATCATTTCATGTGATTTATAAATTGTTTAGTGTCAAATAATTTAGGTTTTTGTATGACTTTGGGGGTTGTTTTGTGAATCTTGGATCATATCACAATCAAATAGTCCTTGAGAACTCCTTAGGCAATGGTGATGATATCTTTTAAAGTAGTTCAACAAGTTGGTTTTGTTGGGTTGCAACTTTATCGTGAAGGAAAGTTATATTCAAGTTGCTATCATTTCATGCATCGCTTAAGCATCATATTTAAATTCCATCATGTTGATGCATACATTATTTAGTGTAGTGAACGAGACCGAGATTGTTAAAAAGGAGCCGATTCTTTGAGGAGGGTTATTACATTTGGAGAAGATTTTTATTATTGTGGTGTTGACCCGAGTCCCGCATCGTCAACGAAGGCAAGCCCCTGATACATTTAAACCTTTCCTTGTATTTTACAAAGCTTTTACACTTATGTTTATGATATGTTGCATTAAGTTCTAGGAGTTGAATGATAACCTAATTGCTGCATTATCATCCTTGTTTATTGCAATATCATCCTTGTTAACCTTGTTTTATTTCGAAAATGCTTAGTGATGCTTAGCCCCTCGCTTAATTAGTTAAGCTTTTTCATCAAAATATTTTATTTATGAATATGGTACCTTTTTGGAAGAATAATGAGGTGTAGAGTTTAACTTGAGACCGTACGGGACATGGGTTGTGTCTCTCGGTGGTAAAGCCGACGGGGTTGCTGGTCGTGCTTGTCCCGTCAGGCTCAAGTTAAGGACCTTTTCGTTGATTGGCCCTTGGATCAAGAATTTGTAATACCGGGCCACATACTGCAGTGTAAGCCGAGATCTCGGAGGTGAGCCAAATCGAACGCATAAACCGCATACCGGGAGTGGAGAGATGGCGGGAGTACAAGTTACCCTCGTGGGTTAAAGTCCCGATTGAGGTGTACGGTACTCTCGAGTGGCGTAGGGACGCGGTCCCGTTTTTGACGGTCCGAGTGAGGGTTGACATATGCAAGTTTAAGTTCTACATATGTCGTGTGGTGAGGTATCCCCGTGGGTTTTAAGCGGTTCGAATCGGCGTTTGCTCCACGAGAAAAGGAGACCGTCTTCGTAGTAATTGATGGAATATGGTTTTCGGGAAAGAAAGTTGGCTTATGAAAGAAATGTTTGCTCTAGAGTAGGATAACTTAGAGTATATGAGCTACTAATATGAATTAAAAACTTTGAAAGTAAGGATTCACTTTTAGTAAGCTTTTACGCAAAATAATTCTTGATTCTTGCTAAGTCTTACCTTGATTCCCCTAAACCTGCATTCCTAAGTCTTCTCCTGTTTCTTTGTCGGTTAAGTCTTGTTGAGTACTCCGTATCGGGGTTCGTTAACCCTTGTTGCGGGAGCAGGTCATGAGCGAGGCTTGTTTTGGTCCCTGCTTTGCATGACGGTGTTTCAAGAAGAGGATGATGAATAGAGGTGAACCCTTGGCGGGGTTGTGCAGTGTAAATAAGTTTAATGTTACTCCAATAAACTCCGGGTTGTAATATTACTACTTAAGTTTGTTTTGAACAAATGGTTTGTAAAATTACGTTATGTAATCCTTCCGGCCAAGTTTACTCGATATATTTTGAATAAAATATTATAATCTTGGAGTGACTTGTTAATGAGATCCCCGTTCGAAGATTAATAGCACTTTCTAGATTAA
>JADLZK010009013.1:0-71233 GCA_015847255.1 Hyparrhenia diplandra | reverse complement strand
GGAGATTGGCAGATGACTCAAGATAGATCCAAATACCATGAATAGTGACCTGTTGGACAGCCCAACAGATGTAATTTCAACGTGATCGAAAAGCTAAAATTTCTATGGCAGGTATCACGTCGGGCAATGAAGAGACGCAAGATGCCATTTTGGCCTCGCATTTCGTGCAGCATTTCTATCGACATTTGCGGATCATGGATTGTTGCCCAAGATATGATCCGGCCGCCACTTTAAAAGTGACCTCGCTAAGCTCACCAGACGTAACACCAACGTATCTAGTAAAAATTCTTACATGTGTATCACGTGGCAGCCGGAAGAGCATAAAAGGATGCTATTTTGGCCTCCGCTCGAGCGCATTTCGCACAACATTTCCGGAGATTGGCGGATTTTTGACCAAGATAGATCCAAATACATGAAAAGTGACCGCTGGAAGCCCAACAAAGACCTAATTTAGAGGATCGAAAAGTAAAATTCTGGCTGCGTATCACGTGGCACCGAAGAGACGCAAAGATGCCATGGCCTCAAGTTTCGTGCAGATTACAACATTTCTCGCGACAGTAGATTTTGACCAAGATAGATCCGTGGTTAATGAAAGCGACCCGCTGGAAGCCCAACAGATGTGAATTCAAACATATTGAAAAAGTAAAAATTCTTACAGTATCACGTGTAGCAAATGAATCGCACAAAAAGATGCCATTTTGGCCTCCGCTCGTGCAGCTGGCACAACATTTCGAGGACGGGCAGACGGACCAAGATAGATCCAGCCGCTATGAATAGTAACTTGTTGGAAGCCCAACAGATGTAACACGCATCAAAAACTAAAATTTATAGGTATCGGGTACCGAAGACAAAGATGCCATTTTGGCCTCCGTCATGCGTATTTCACAATATTTCTAGGATTGCGTATTTTTGCCCAAGATAGATCCGGCCGCTACAGTGACCCGCGGAAGCCCAACAGATGTAATTCAACGTATCTAAAAGTAAAATTTACAGTATCACGGTAGTCAAGAGACAAAAGATGCCATTTTTGGCCTCCGCTCGAGTTTCGCCACATTCGAGATTGATTTTGACCAAGATAGATCTAGTCGCCATGAAAGTGACCCGTTGGAAGCCCAACAGACCAGCAATTTAGAGGATCGGTGCAAAATTCTTGCTGTATCACGTATGTACCAAGAGACAAAAGATGCCGCTGGGCCTCCCTTCGAGCGCATTTCTGGGTCAACATTTCGAGATTGGCGGATTTTTGACCAAGATAGATCCGCTACCGCCATGAAAAGTGACATGTTGGAAGCCCAACATGACCTAATTTAGAGGATCGAAAATTATAATTCTTACAGCTATCACGTAGCGCCTAAGGAGACCAAAGATGCCATTTTAGCCTCCATTCAGTGCAAATTTGGTCAACATTTCCTAGCGGTGACATTTTTGAGTTCCGTAGATCCAATCGTAGTGATTGTTGAAGCCGTGCAGGATGTAAGCTAACGTTTGAAAAATAAGTCCATTCCAGGCATCAATGCTCGCAAAATTGACTGGTTTTCAAAAGAGGTCATTTGGGCCTCCGCCGGGCAGCAGACGGCCAATATTTATGGAGATTATAGATTTTGACTAAGATAGATCCAAATACGCGAAAGTGACCTCGTTGAAGCCCAACAGATGTAATTTAATGTTATCGAAAAAGTAAAATTCTTACTGCATCACGTGGGAATGAAGAGACAAAAGATGCCATTTGGCCTCTCGTGTCGTATAGATTCGGCAATTGGCGATTTTTGACCAAGATAGATCCAGGGCCGCCATAAAAGTGACCTGTTGAAGCCCAATAGATGTAATTTAACGGATCGAGAAGTAAAATTTGTGTGTATCACATGGGCAAACAAGAGACAAAGATGCCATTTGGCCTCCATTCGAGCAGATTTGTCAACATTTCCTGGAGATTGGCATTTTTGACCAAGATAGATCCAAATCGCCACTAAAGGTGACCCGCAGCCCAACAGATGTAATTCAACGTATCAAAAGTAAAAATTTTACCGTATCACGGGGCGCTATGAGCCCAAAGATGCCATTTGGCCCACCGCTCGTAGATTGCCAACATTTCCTCGCGATTGGCACATTTTTGACCAAGATAGATCCAAATAACACTAAAGGTGACCTCGCTGGAAGCCCAATGATGTAATTCAACGTATCAAAAAGTAAAATTTACCGTGATCACGTGGGTAGTCAAGAGACAAAAAGATGCCATTTTTGGCCTCCGTCATGCAGATTTCATTCAACACTTCTGACGATTGGCAGATTTTGACCAAGATAGATCCAGCCACCATAAAACCGACCAAGAAGCCCAACAGATGTAATTCAACATATCAAAAGTAAAATTTTACAGTATCACGTGGGTACCAAGAGACAAAAGATGCCATTTTGGCCTCCGTCGATTTTCGTTCAACATATCCGGCGATTGGCGTTTTTGAACAAGATAGATCCAAATACCACTAATAGTGACTTGTTGAAGCCCAACAGATGTAATTCAACGTATCAAAAAGTAAAATTTTACAGTATCACGTGGCAACTAAGAGACAAAAGATGCCATTTTGGCCTCCTTCGAGCAGATTATCAACATTTCGAGATTGGCGGATTTTTGACCAAGATAGATCCACCGCTATGAAATTGACCCGTTGAAGCCCAACATGACCTAATTTAGAGAGGATCGAAAAGTATAATTTACGCTATCACGTGGGCGCTATGAGCCCAAAGATGCCATTTTGGCCTCCATTCATGGAAATTTCTCGTCAACATTCCTAGCGGTGACATTTTTTGAGTTCGCGAACTCCAATCGTAGTGATTCTAGACTCCGTGCGAAGCTAGTAGAAAGCTATTTTTGAAATTGATAAGTCCATGTCTCAGGCATCGCGAAGGCTCGCAAAATTGACGGTTTTCAAAAGAGGTCATTTTGCCTCCATTCCTCGAAATTTCGCCAACATTTATGGAGATTGGCAAATTTTTGACCAAGATAGATCCAGTCGCCATGAAAAGTGACCTCGTTGAAGCCCAGTAGAAAGTAATTTTTGAAATCCAAAGTAAAATTCTGGACAGGCATAACGCGGCTCAAAATTGAGACAAAAGAGGTCATTTTGGCCTCCGTTCGACGCATTTCTATCAACATTTATGGAGATTGGCGTATTTTTGACCAAGATAGATCCACGCCACGAAAAGTGACCGTTGGAAGCCCAATAGGATGTAATTTAACATATCGAGAAGTAAAATTTTACTGTGTATCACATGGACAAATAAGAGACAAAAGATGCCATTTTGGCCTCCATTCGTGCAGCATTTCTCGTCTAACATTTCTTGCGACATGGCATTTTTTGACCAAAATAGATCCAAAGGGTCAAAAAGTGACCTCGTTGAAGCCCAACAGATGTAATTCAATGTATCAAAAAGTAAAATTCTTACAGGTATCACGGGCAACCAAGAGACAAAAGATGCCATTTTGGCCTCCCTTCGAGCGTATTTCAACATTTCGAGATTACGGATTTTTACCAAGATAGATCCAAATAGCTTATGAAAACTGACCACGTTGAAGCCCAACAGATGTAATTCAAGGATCAAAAAGTAAAATTCTTATAGGTATCACGTGGGGGCACCAAGAGACAAAAGATGCCATTTTTGGCCTCCCTTCGAAAGCGCATTTTATCAACATTTCCGCGAGATTATTTTTTTGACCAAGATAGATCCGTATGTACATGAAAAGTGACCCGTTGGAAGCCCAACATGACCTAATTTAGAGGATTGAAAAGTAAAATTCTTACAGTGTATCACGTGGGCAGCCTAACGAGACAAAAAGATGCCATTTTTTTGCCTCCGTTTGTGCGCATTTCGATAACATTTCCGAGATTGGCGATTTTTGACCAAGATAGATCCAGCCGCCATGAATAGTAACTTGTTGGAAGCCCAATGATGTAATTCAATGTATCAAAACTAAAATTTTATAGGTATCACGTGGCACCAAGAGACAAAAGATGCCATTTTGGCCTCCTTCGAGCGTATTTCTCATCAATATTTCTAGGATTGGTGGATTTTTGACCAAGATAGATCCAGTCGCCACTTAAAAGTGACCGTTGGAAGCCCAATAGGATGTAATTCAACGTATCAAAAAGTAAAATTCTTACAGTATCACGTGGGTAGTCAAGAGACAAAAGATGCCATTTTGGCCTCCCTCTCGAGCGCATTTCATCAACATTTCCGGAGATTGGCGGATTTTTGACCAAGATAGATCTAGTCGCCATGAAAAGTGACCCGTTGGAAGCCCAACATGACCTAATTTAGAGGATCTAAAAGTAAAATTCTTACGCTATCACGTGGGCAAAATAAGAGACAAAAGATGCCGCTTTTGGCCTCATTCGTCAGCATTTCTTCAACATTTCGACGATTGGCAGATTTTTGACCAAGATAGATCCAGTGGCCATTAAAAGTGACCCGTTGGAAGCCCAACAGGATGTAATTCAACATATTGAAAAGTAAAATTTTTACAGTATCACGGCACCGGAATGAGAAAAAAGATGCCATTTTTGGCCTCCGAAAGCAGGCATTTCTAACATTTCGAGATTTTCTTTTTGACCAAGATAGATCCAAATACCATGAATAGTAACTTGTTGGAAGCCCAATAGGATGTAATTCAACGTATCAAAAACTAAAATTTTATAGGTATCACGGGCAAACAAGAGACAAAAGATGCCATTTTTGGCCTCCGTTCGAGAGCATTCCCGTCAATATTTCCGGATTGGCAGATTTTTGACCAAGATAGATCCAGTCGCCATGAGTGACCTGTTGGAAGCCCAACAGACCTAATTCAATGTATCTAAAAGTAAAATTCTTACAACATATCACGCGGGCAGTCGAAGAGACAAAAGATGCCATTTGGCCTCTGCTCGCTCGTAGATTTCTTCAACATTTCGATTGACAAGTTTTTGACCAAGATAGATCCGGGCCGCCATGAAAGTGAATTGCCAGCCCAACATGACCTAATTTAGAGGATTGACCGTTGGGGCAGCTAGGAGACAAAAGATGCCATTTTGGCCTAATTCAACATATTGAAAGTACAAGTTCATCCATTACAGTTTTTGACCTCGGGCCAATAGAAAGCTATTTTTGAAACTTATGTCCAAAGATGCCATTTAAAATTGGGTTTTCAAAAAAGAGGTCATTCGGCCTCCGTCGACGTATTTCTATCAACATTTATGGAGATTGGCGGATTTTGACCAAGATAGATCCAGCCGCCATGAAAAGTAACTTGTTGGAAGCCCAACATGACCTAATTTAAGGTATCAAAACTAAAATTTTATAGGTATCACGTGGCAAATGAAGAGACAAAAGATGCCATTTTGGCATCCATTTTGTGCAATTTGGCATTTATTGCGGGATTGGCATTTTTTGAGTTCGATAGATCCAATCGCCACAAAAAGTGACCGCGCTGGAAGCCCAATAGATGTAATTCAATGTATCTAAAAGTAAAATTTTACAGTATCACGTGGGTATTGAGACAAAGATGCCATTTTGGCCTCGCTCGGCGCGCATTTCGCCAACATTTATGGATTGGCGGGCGATTTTGACCAAGATAGATCCAGTCACCATGAGTGACCTGAAGCCCAACAGACCTAATTTAGAGGATCGAAAAGTAAAATTTTTACAGTATCACGTGGCAGCCGAAGAGACAAAGATGCCGCGGCCTCCCTCGTGCGTGCATTGCCAACATTTCGCGATTGGTAGATTTTTGACCAAGATAGATCCGTAACGCCACGAAAAGTGACCCGCTGGAAGCCCAACAGATGTAATTCAACATATTGAAAAGTAAAAATTCTTACAGTATCACGCGGCAACAAAGAGACAAAAGATGCCATTTTGGCCTCCGTCGAGCAGATTTCTCATCAACATTTCTAGAGATTGGCGGATTTTTGACCAAGATAGATCCGAAGCCGCCATGAATAGTAACTTGTTGAAGCCCAACATGACCTAATTTAGAGGATCAAAAACTAAAAATTTTATAGGTATCACGTGGCAGCTAAGAGACAAAAGATGCCATTTTGGCCTCCATTACATGAAATTTCGATAATATTTCTAGGATTGGCAGATTTTTGAGTCAAGATAGATCCAACCCGACTCGACTCCGTTGGAAGCCCAACAGATGTAATTCAATATATCAAAAAGTAAAATTCTTAGGCATCACGGGGTAGCAAAAGAGACAAAAGATGCCATTTTGGCCTCCGCTCGAAAGCGTATTTTTCGTCAACATTTCTGAGATTGGGTGGATTTTTGACCAAGATAGATCCGGTCGCCATGAAAAACCGACCATTGGAAGCCCAACAGACCCCATTTAGAGGATCAAAAGTAAAAATTCTTACAGTATCACGTGGGCAATAAGAGACAAAAGATGCCATTTTTGGCCTCCCTTCGGCAGATTTCTTTCAACATTTCTCGAGATTGGCAGATTTTTGACCAAGATAGATCCGTCGCCATGAAAAGTGACCCGTTGGAAGCCCAACAGATGTAATTCAACATATTGAAAAGTAAAATTTACAGTATCACGTGGCAATCGAATGCACAAAAGATGCCATTTTGGCCTCCGCTCGTGCGCATTTCCAACATTTCGGGATTGGCAGATTTGACCAAGATAGATCCAAATACCATGAATAGTAACTTGTTGAAGCCCAACAGATAATTCAACGTATCAAAACTAAAATTCTTATAGGTATCACGCGGGCAAAATGAAGAGACAAAAGATGCCATTTTGGCCTCCGTCGAGGCGCATTTCCAATATTTCGATTGGCAGATTTTTGCCCCAAGATAGATCCAAAAGAAAAGTGACCATGGAAGCCCAACAGATGTAATTCAACGATCAAAAAGTAAAATTCTTACAGAATCACGGCAAAGCCGAAGAGACAAAAGATGCCATTTTTGGGTTCGAAAGCTCGAGCAGATTGGGCAACATTTCTAGGATTGGCGGATTTTTGACCAAGATAGATCCGGATCCATGAAAAGTGACCTCGTTGGAAGCCCAACATGACCTAATTTAGAGGATCAAAAAGTAAAATTTTACAGTATCACGCAGGGTAGTCAAGAGACAAAAGATGCCATTTTGGCCTCCGCTCGAGCGTGATTGCATTTCGCCAACATTTCTGAGATTGGCGGATTTTTGACCAAGATAGATCTAGTCGCCATGAAAAGTGACTTGTTGGAAGCCCAACAGGATGTAATTTTAACGATCAAAAGTAAAATTCTTACAGTATCACGTGGGCAATGGCCAGAGACAAAAGATGCCATTTTGGCCACCGCTCGTGTGTGCATTTCGCCAACATTTCCGCGATTGGTAGATTTTTGACCAAGATAGATCCAGTCGCCATGAAAAGTGACCTGAAGCCCAACAGATGTAATTCAACGTATCAAAAGTAAAATTTTTACTGTGTATCACGTGGCAAACAAGAGACAAAAGATGCCGCTTTGGCCTCTCCGCGGCAATTTCATTTCAACATTTCGAGATTGGCAGATTTTTTGACCAAGATAGATCCGCCACGCCATGAAAAGTGACCGCCAGCCCAACATGACCCAATTCAACAGGATCAAAAAGTATAATTTGGCGATCGTGGGCAAACAAGGAGACCAAAGATGCCATTTTTGGCCTCCATTCGTGAAATTTCGTCAACATTTCTAGGATTGACATTTTTTGAGTTAGAGCCCAACGTAGAATAGTGACTTGTTGAAGCCCAACAAGATGTAATTCAACATATCAAAACTAAAATTCCATAGGTATCAGGTATCAAGGCTCGGCAAAAAGAGACAAAAGATGCCATTTTTGGCCTCCGCTCGCGTGCATTTCACAACATTTCTGGAGATTAAGCGATTTTTGCCCAAGATAGATCCAGCCGCCACGAAAAGGACCGTTGGAAGCCCAACAGATGGAATTTAACGTATCAAAAAGTAAAATTTGCTGTATCACGTGGGCAGCTGAAGAGACAAAAGATGCCATTTTGGCCTCCGCTCGAAAGCGCATTGCCAACATTTCTGAGATTGGCGGATTTTTGACCAATATAGATCCATTTGCCATGAAAAGTGACCTCGTTTGGAAGCCCAACATGACCAAATTTAGAGGATCGAAAAGTATAATTCTTATAGTTATCACGTGGGCGCCTAAGAGAACAAAGATGCCATTTTGGCCTCCATTCCGGAAATTTGCTATTTCCTCTAGCGGTGACATTTTTTGAGTTCCGAACCCATTCGTACCAATTCTGACTCCGCGCGGCTTAGTAGAAAGCTATTTTTAAAATCCATAAGTCCATGTCCGATAGGCAAGTAAAGGCTCGCAAAATTGACGGTTTTCAAAAGAGGTCATTCTTGGCCTCCGCTCGACGTATTTCCAAACATTTATGGAGATTGGCAGATTTTTGACCAAGATAGATCCAAATCACGAAAAGTGACCTTGTTGGAAGCCCAACAGATGTAATTTAACGATCAAAAAGTAAAATTTTACAGTATCACGTGGGCAGTCAAGAGACAAAAGATGCCATTTTGGCATCCATTTGCAGATTGCTAACATTTCTCGGATTGGCATTTTTGACCAAGATAGATCCAAATACACAAAAGTGACCTCGTTGAAGCCCAACAGGATGTAATTCAACGTATCAATAAGTAAAATTTTACAGGTATCACGTGGGCAAATAAAGAGACAAAAGATGCCATTTTGGCCTCCGTCGAAAGCGATTTCTATCAACATTTCGAGATTGGTAGATTTTTGACCAAGATAGATCCACGCCATGAAAGTGACCGTTGGAAGCCCAACAGACCTAATTTAGAGGATCGAAAAGTAAAATTCTTACAGTATCACGTGGCAGCAAGAGACAAAAGATGCCATTTTGGCCTCCTCGCGAAAGCATTGCCAACATTTCGCGATTGGTAGATTTTTGACCAAGATAGATCCGTAATCCACGAAAGTGACCCGTTGAAGCCCAACAGATGTAATTCAACATATTGAAAAGTAAAAATTTTACAGTATCACGCGGCAGCTGAATACAAAAGATGCCATTTTAGCCCATCCGTCGTGCAAATTTCTCATTTTGAGTTCCGTAACATTTCCGGGATTGGTAGAAAGCTATTTTTGACCAAGATAGATCCAACGCCATGAATAGTAACTTGTTGGAAGCCCAACAGATGTAATTCAATGCATCAAAAAACTAAAATTCTTATAGGTATCACGTGGGGCAAATTTAAGAGACAAAAGATGCCATTTTGGCCTCCGCTCATGCGAAATTTTGGCTCTGCCAATATTTCGGGATTGGCAGATTTTTGCCCAAGATAGATCCAAATAGCCATGAAAAGTGACCTCGTTGGAAGCCCAACAGATGTAATTCAACGTATCTAAAAGTAAAATTTTACGTGTATCACGTGGGTAGCTCAAGAGACAAAAGATGCCATTTTTGGCCTCCGTCGCTCGAGCGTATTTCCAACATTTCGAGATTGGCGGATTTTTGACCAAGATAGATCTAGTCGCCATGAAAGTGACCGTTGGAAGCCCAACAGACCTAATTTAGAGGATCGAAAAGTAAAATTTTACGTGTATCACGTACGCAACAAGAGACAAAAAGATGCCGCTTTTGGCCCGTCGCGCATTTTGCCAACATTTCTGACGATTGGCAGATTTTTGACCAAGATAGATCCGTAAGCCGAAAAGTGACCCGCTGGAAGCCCAACAGATGTAATTCAACATATTGAAAAGTAAAATTCTTACAGTATCACGCGGCAAATGGAAGAGAAAAAGATGCCATTTTTTGGCCTCCGCTCGTGCGATTTCGTCAACATTTCCGGGATTGGCAGATTTTTGACCAAGATAGATCCAAATACCATGAATAGTAACTTGTTGGAAGCCCAACAGATGTAATTCAACGTATCAAAACTAAAATTTTATAGGTATCACGGGCAAAATGAAGAGACAAAGATGCCATTTTTGGCCCTCCGCTCGCGCGCATTTCAATATTTCGGGATTGGCAGATTTTTGCCCAAGATAGATCCAGTCGCCATGAAAGTGACCTCGTTGGAAGCCCAACAGATGTAATTCAACGTATCAAAAAAGTAAAATTTCTTACAGTATCACGTGGGTAGTCAAGAGACAAAAGATGCCATTTTGGCCTCCGCTCGAGCAGATTTCTATCAACATTTCGAGATTGGCGGATTTTTGACCAATATAGATCCAAATGCCATGAAAAGTGACCCGTTGGAAGCCCAACATGACCTAATTTAGAGGATTGAAAAGTATAATTTTACGCTATCACGCGGCAGCTAAGGAGAACAAAGATGCCATTTTGGCCTCCATTCCGTGGAAATTTCTTTTACGATTCCTAGCGGTGACATTTTTTGAGTTCCGTAGAACCCATTCGTAGTGATTCTCGACTCGCGGCGAAGCCCAGTAGAAAGCTATTTTTGAAATCCATAAGTCCATGTTCGATAGGCATCGCGGCGGCAAAATTGACGCTTTCAAAAGAGGTCATTGACTCCGTCTCGACAGATTTCCAACATTTATGAGATTGGCAGATTTGACCAAGATAGATCCGCCGCCACGGCGTGACCGTTGGAAGCCCAACAGATGTAATTTAGATTGGCAAAAAGTAAAATTTTTGGTATTAATACCAAGAGACAAAAGATGCCATTTTTCGGCATCCATTTGTGATTGCCAATATTTTTTTACATTGGCGGATTTTGACCAAGATAGATCCAACAGAAAAAGGACCTTTAAGCCCAATAGGATGTAATTTAATGTATCAAAAGTAAAATTCTAACAGTATCACGCGGCAGCCGAAGAGACAAAAGATGCCATTTTGGCCTCCGTCGAGCGTATTTTTCAACATTTCTCGAGATTGGCAGATTTTTGACCAAGATAGATCCATTTGCCATGAAAAGTGACCTCGTTGGAAGCCCAACAGACCTAATTTAGAGGATCGAAAAGTAAAATTTTTACAGTATCACGTGGGCAGCGGTAAGAGACAAAAGATGCCGCTTTGGCCTCCGCTCGTGCGTTTCTCGGCAACATTTCCGGCGATTGGTAGATTTTTGACCAAGATAGATCCGTAAAGCCACGAAAAGTGACCCGTTGGAAGCCCAACAGATGTAATTCAACATATTGAAAAGTAAAAATTTTTACAGTATCACGGCAAATGAATGACAAAAGATGCCATTTTGGCCTCCGTCGTGCAGATTTCCAACATTTCTAGGGATTGGCAGATTTTTGACCAAGATAGATCCAAATCCGCATGAATAGTAACTTGTTGGAAGCCCAACAGATGTAATTCAACGTATCAAAAACTAAAATTTTATAGGTATCACGTGGGCAAAATCAAGAGACAAAAGATGCCATTTTGGGTTCCGCTCGTATTCATTGCCAATATTTCGATTGGCAGATTTTTGCCCAAGATAGATCCGGGGCCGCCACGAAAAAGTGACCTCGTTGGAAGCCCAACAGATGTAATTCAACGTATCTAAAAAGTAAAATTTCTTACGTATCACACGGGGGTAGTCAAGAGACAAAAGATGCCATTTTGGCCTCCGCTCGAAAGATTTCGCCAACATTTCGAGATTGGCGGATTTTTGACCAAGATAGATCCAGTCGCCATGAAAAAGTGACCCGTTGGAAGCCCAACAGACCTAATTTAGAGGATCAAAAAGTAAAATTTTACAGTATCACGCGGCAAATAAGAGACAAAAGATGCCGCTTTGGCCTCTGCTCGCGCGTGATTTCGTCAATATTTCGACGATTGGCAGATTTTTGACCAAGATAGATCCAAAGCCACGAAAAGTGACCCGCTGGAAGCCCAACAGATGTAATTCAACATATTGAAAAGTAAAATTTTTACGTATCACGCGGGCAAAATTGAATGTACAAAAGATGCCATTTTGGCCTCCGCTCGTGCGCATTTCCAACATTTCTTGGATTGGCGATTTTTGACCAAGATAGATCCGCCAGCCGCCATGAATAGTAACTTGTTGAAGCCCAACAGATGTAATTCAACGATCAAAACTAAAATTTTATAGGTATCACGGGGCAAAAGAGACAAAAGATGCCATTTTGGCCTCCGCGCGTGTGCATTGGCCAATATTTCGGGATTGGCGATTTTTGCCCAAGATAGATCCAGCCGCCACGAAAAGTGACCTGTTGGAAGCCCAACAGATGTAATTCAACGTATCAAAAAGTAAAATTCTTACAGTATCACGCGGGTAGTCGAAGAGACAAAAGATGCCATTTTAGCCTCCGCTCGAGCAGATTTCCAACATTTCTGGAGATTGGCGGATTTTTGACCAATATAGATCCAGCCGCCATGAAAAGTGACCTCGTTGAAGCCCAACATGACCTAATTTAGAGGATCGAAAAGTATAATTCTTACAGTATCACGTGGGTAGCTAAAGAGACAAAAGATGCCATTTTGGCCTCCATCGAAATTTCGCCATGCATTCCTAGCGTGACATTTTTTGAGTTCCAACATTTCGAGATTGGTAGAAAGCTATTTTTGACCAAGATAGATCTAGTCGCCACGAAAAATTGACGGACCATTCTGGAAGCCCAACAGATTTAATTCAACCAAGATAGATCAAAAAGTAAAATTGTGATGGAATTTAACATCAAAAAAGTATCACGTATCACGTGGGCAAGAGACAAAAGATGCCATTTTGGCCTCCATTCGTGCATTTCTCCAACATTTCGATTGCCATTTGCCATAAAAGTGACCTCGTTGGAAGCCCAACAGATGTAATTCAATGGATCAAAAGTAAAAATTCTTACATTCACGGGGCAAAAGAGACAAAAGATGCCGCTTTTGGCCTCTCGTCGCGAATTTCCAACATTTCTCGACGATTGGCAGATTTTTGACCAAGATAGATCCGTATGGAAAAAAGTGACCCGCTGGAAGCCCAACAGATGTAATTCAACATATTGAAAAGTAAAATTCTTACACGTGGCAAATGAACGTACAAAAGATGCCATTTTGGCCTCCGTCGTGCGCAGATTGCCAACATTTCGGGATTGGCAGATTTTTGACCAAGATAGATCCAAATGCCATGAATAGTAACTTGTTGGAAGCCCAACAGATGTAATTCAACATATCAAAACTAAAATTTTATAGGTATCACGCGGGCAAAATAAGAGACAAAAGATGCCATTTTGGCCTCCGCTCGCGCGTATTTTTGTCAATATTTCGGGATTGGCAGATTTTTGCCCAAGATAGATCCATTTGCCACGAAAGTGACCTCGTTGGAAGCCCAACAGATGTAATTCAACGTATCAAAAAGTAAAATTCTTACAGTATCACGTGGGTAGCCGAAGAGACAAAAGATGCCATTTTGGCCTCCGCTCGAGCATTGCCAACATTTCGGAGATTGGCGGATTTTTGACCAATATAGATCCAGTCCGCCATGAAAAGTGACCTCGTTGGAAGCCCAACATGACCTAATTTAGAGGATCGAAAAGTATAATTTTACGCTATCACGTGGGCAGCTAAGGAGAACAAAGATGCCATTTTGGCCTCCATTCCGCGAAATTTGCTATTATGATTCCTAGCGGTGACATTTTTTGAGTTCCGTAACTCCATTCGTAGTGATTCTCGACCCCGCATGGCTAGTAGAAAGCTATTTTTGAAAAGTATAAGTCCATGTACATTATAGGCACGCGAAGGCTCGCAAAATTGACGGATTTCAAAAGAGGTCATTTTTTGGCCTCCTCGTGCGAATTTCTCGTCAACATTTATGGAGATTGGCATTTTTGACCAAGATAGATCCAAATCGTGAAAAGTAACTTGTTGAAGCCCAACAGATGTAATTTAACGACAAAACTAAAATTCTTATAGGTATTACGTTGACAAAAGATGCCATTTTGGCATCCATTTGTGAATTTAACATTTTTGAAATTGGCGGATTTTTGACCAAGATAGATCCAACCAACACAAAAGTGACCCGCTGAAGCCCAATAGGATGTAATTCAATGTATCAAAAGTAAAATTTTATTATCACGCGGGTAGCCGAAGAGACAAAAGATGCCATTTTGGCCTCCGCTCGAAAGCGTATTGTCAACATTTCTAGAGATTGGCGGATTTTTGACCAAGATAGATCCATTTGCCATGAAAAGTGACCTCGTTGGAAGCCCAACAGACCTAATTTAGAGGATCGAAAAGTAAAATTTTACATGTGTATCACGTGGGCAAAAAGAGACAAAAGATGCCATTTTGGCCTCTCATTCGTGCTCGCATTTCCAACATTTTCCTAGCGGGCGACAGATTTTTGACCAAGATAGATCCAAAAAGCCACTTTAAAAGTGACCCGTTGAAGCCCAACAGATGTAATTCAACATATTGAAAAGTAAAATTCTTACAGTATCACGTGGCAAACAAATGCACAAAAGATGCCATTTTGGCCTCCGCTCGTGCAGTTTTTCGCCAACATTTATGGAGATTGGCGTATTTTTGACCAAGATAGATCCAAATTTGCCATGAATAGTAACTTGTTGGAAGCCCAACAGATGTAATTCAACGTATCAAAAACTAAAATTTTATAGGTATCACGTGGGCAAAATAAGAGACAAAAGATGCCATTTTGGCCTCCGCTCATGCGCATTGCCAATATTTCGATTGGCGTATTTTTGCCCAAGATAGATCCAGCCGCCACGAAAAGTGACCTCGTTGGAAGCCCAACAGATGTAATTCAACGTATCTAAAAGTAAAATTCTTACGTATCACGTGGTAGTCAAGAGACAAAAGATGCCATTTTGGCCTCCGCTCGAGAAGTTTGGCAAACATTTCGAGATTGGCGGATTTTTGACCAAGATAGATCTAGTCGCCATGAAAAGTGACCCGTTGGAAGCCCAACAGACCTAATTTAGAGGATCGAAAAGTAAAAAATTTTACAGGTATCACGCGGGCAGTCAAGAGACAAAAGATGCCGCTTTGGCCTCTCGCTCAGCGATTGCCAACATTTCCGAGATTGGCAGATTTTTGACCAAGATAGATCCGTATTACGAAAAGTGACCCGTTGGAAGCCCAACAGATGTAATTCAACATATTGAAAAGTAAAATTCTTACAGTATCACGCGGCAAAATGAGACAAAAAGATGCCATTTTGGCCTCCGCTCGAGCGTGCATTTTTCAAACATTTCGGGATTGGCGCATTTTTTGACCAAGATAGATCCAAATACCATGAATAGTAACTTGTTGGAAGCCCAACAGATGTAATTCAACGTATCAAAAACTAAAATTCTTATAGGTATCACGCGGGCAAAATTGAAGAGACAAAAGATGCCATTTTGGCCTCCGTCTCGTGTGATTGCCAATATTTCGATTGGCGTATTTTTGCCCAAGATAGATCCAGCCGCCACGAAAAGTGACCTCGTTGGAAGCCCAACAGATGTAATTCAACGTATCAAAAGTAAAATTTTTACTGTATCACGCGGGTAGTCAAGAGACAAAAGATGCCATTTTGGCCTCCGCTCGAGCATTTCTCACAACATTTCTCGAGATTGGCGGATTTTTGACCAATATAGATCCAAATACGCCATGAAAAGTGACCTGTTGGAAGCCCAACATGACCTAATTTAGAGGATTGAAAAGTATAATTTTACGCTATCACGTGGGCGCCTAAGGAGAACAAAGATGCCATTTTGGCCTCCATTCCGGAAATTTTCGACGATTCCTAGCGGTGACATTTTTTGAGTTCCGAACTCCATTCGTAGTGATTCTAGACCCGTTGGAAGCTAGTAGAAAGCTATTTTTGAAATCCATAAGTCCATGTTCTGATAGGGCATCGCGAAGGCTCGCAAAATTGACGGTTTTCAAAAGAGGTCATTCTGGCCTCCGCTCGACGTATTTCTTTCAACATTTATGGAGATTGGCAGATTTTTGACCAAGATAGATCCAAATAAGCCATGAATAGTAACCTGTTGGAAGCCCAACAGATGTAATTTAACGTATCAAAAAGTAAAATTCTTATAGGTATTACGTGGGCAAAATAAGAGACAAAAGATGCCATTTTGGCATCCATTTCGTGCAGATTGCTAATATTTCGGGATTGGCGGATTTTTGACCAAGATAGATCCAAATGCCACAAAAAGTGACCCGTTGGAAGCCCAATAGGATGTAATTCAACGTATCAAAAAGTAAAATTCTTACGTATCACGGTAGCCGAAGAGACAAAAAGATGCCATTTTGGCCTCCGCTCGAAAGCAGATTGGCCAACATTTCTCGAGATTGGCGATTTTTGACCAAGATAGATCCAGTCGCCATGAAAAGTGACCTCAAGGAAGCCCAACAGACCTAATTTAGAGGATCGAAAAAGTAAAATTCCCCACGTGTATCACGTGGCAGAGAAGAGACAAAAGATGCCGCTTTTGGCCTCGCTCGTGCGCGTTTTATCGCAACATTTCTCGGGCGATTGGTAGATTTTTGACCAAGATAGATCCGTAATACACGAAAAGTGACCCGTTGGAAGCCCAACAGATGTAATTCAACATATTGAAAAGTAAAATTTTTGAGTATCACGTGGCAAATATCCACAAAAAAGATGCCATTTTGGCCTCCGCTCGTGCGTGATTTCTCCAACATTTCTAGGGATTGGTAGATTTTTGACCAAGATAGATCCAAAAGTCCATGAATAGTAACTTGTTGGAAGCCCAACAGATGTAATTCAACGTGATCAAAAACTAAAATTTTATAGGTATCACGCGGGCAAAATTAAGAGACAAAAGATGCCATTTTGGGTCCGCTCGCAGGTGCATTTCAATATTTCGGGATTGGCAGATTTTTGCCCAAGATAGATCCAATAAGCCACGAAAGTGACCCGTTGGAAGCCCAACAGATGTAATTCAACGTATCTAAAAGTAAAATTCTTACGGTGTATCACGTGGGTAGTCAAGAGACAAAAAGATGCCATTTTGGCCTCCGCTCGAGCAGATTTCCTCACAACATTTCGAGATTGGTGGATTTTGACCAAGATAGATCCAGTTGCCATGAAAAGTGACCTCGTTGGAAGCCCAACAGACCTAATTTAGAGGATCAAAAGTAAAATTCTTACAGTATCACGTGGGCAAACAAGAGACAAAAGATGCCGCTTTTGGCCTCCTCGCGCGTGATTGCCAACATTTCGACGATTGGCAGATTTTTGACCAAGATAGATCCGTATTACTTAAAAGTGACCCGCTGAAGCCCAACAGATGTAATTCAACATATTGAAAAGTAAAATTTTACATGTATCACGGGCGTACCGAATTGCATAAAAGATGCCATTTTGGCCTCCGTCGTGCGTGATTTCTCCAACATTTCTCGGGATTGGCGTATTTTTGACCAAGATAGATCCAAAACCATGAATAGTAACTTGTTGAAGCCCAATAGATGTAATTCAACGATCAAAAAAACTAAAATTTTATAGGTATCACGTGGCAAACCGAAGAGACAAAAGATGCCATTTTGGCCTCCGTTCGCGGCGCATTTCTATCAATATTTCGATTGGCGTATTTTTGCCCAAGATAGATCCAAGCCGCACGAAAAGTGACCGCTGGAAGCCCAACAGATGTAATTCAACGTATCAAAAAGTAAAATTCTTACAGTATCACGGGGTAGTCAAGAGACAAAAGATGCCATTTTAGCCTCCGCTCGAAAGCGCATTTCCAACATTTCGAGATTGGCGGATTTTTGACCAATATAGATCCAAATATATGAAAAGTGACCTCGCTGGAAGCCCAACATGACCCAATTTAGAGGATCGAAAAGTATAATTTTACAGTATCACGCGGGTAGCCGAAGAGACAAAAGATGCCATTTTGGCCTCCGCTCGAAAGCGTATTTCACCAACATTTCGAGATTGGCGGATTTTGACCAAGATAGATCTAGTCGCCACGAAAATTGACCGCTGGAAGCCCAACAGATGTAATTCAACGATCAAAAGTAAAATTGTTACGTCTGTATCACGCGGGCAAACAAGAGACAAAAGATGCCATTTTGGCCTCCGCTCATGCAGATTTTCCAACATTTCCGCGATTGGTAGATTTTTGACCAAGATAGATCCAAATACCCATGAAAAGTGACCTCGCTGGAAGCCCAACAGATGTAATTCAATGTATCAAAAAGTAAAATTTTATAGGTATCACGCGGCAAATTGAAGAGACAAAAAGATGCCGCTTTTGGCCTCCGCGCGTGATTTCCACAACATTTCGACGATTGGCGATTTTGACCAAGATAGATCCGTACACTGAAAAGTGACCCGTTGAAGCCCAACAGATGTAATTCAACATATTGAAAAGCAAAATTTTACAGTGTATCACGCGCAAAATGAATGCACAAAAGATGCCATTTTGGCCTCCGCTCGTGCGTATTTCTCACAACATTTCGGGATTGGCAGATTTTTGACCAAGATAGATCCAAAAGCCATGAATAGTAACTTGTTGGAAGCCCAACAGATGTAATTCAACATATCAAAACTAAAATTTTATAGGTATCACAAAAGAGACAAAAGATGCCATTTTGGCCTCCGGCTCGCGTGCAGATTGCCAATATTTCGATTGGCGTGATTTTTGCCCAAGATAGATCCACGCCACATTTAAAAGTGACCCGTTTGAAGCCCAACAGATGTAATTCAACGTTCAAAAGTAAAATTCTTACAGTATCACGGGGTAGCCAAGAGACAAAAGATGCCATTTTGGCCTCCGCTCGAGCAGCATTTCCAACATTTCAAGATTGGCGGATTTTTGACCAATATAGATCCATCCGCCATGAAAAGTGACCCGCTGGAAGCCCAACATGACCTAATTTAGAGGATCAAAAGTATAATTTTACAGCTATCACGGGCAGCTAAGGAGAACAAAGATGCCATTTGGCCTCCATTCCGAAATTTCATACGATTCCTAGCGGTGACATTTTTTGAGTTCCGTGAATCCATTCGTAGTGATTCCGACTCGCAAAAGCTATTTTGAAATCCATAAGTCCATGTCTCGATAGGCATCGCGAAGGCTCGTGAAATTGACGGTTTTCAAAAGAGGTCATTCCGCCTCCGCTCGGTAGATTTCTATCAACATTTGTTGAGATTGGCAGATTTTTGACCAAGATAGATCCATGCCGCCATGAAAAGTGACCGTTGGAAGCCCAACAGATGTAATTTAACGTGATCGAAAAGTAAAATTCTTACAGTATCACGCGGGCAGTCAAGAGACAAAAGATGCCATTTTGGCCTCCATTCGCAGATTTAACCAACATTTCGAGGCGATTGACGGATTTTTGACCAAGATAGATCCAGTCGCCACAAAAAAGTGACCCGTTGGAAGCCCAATAGGATGTAATTCAACGTATCAATAAGTAAAATTCTTACGCTGTATCACGCGGTAGCCAAGAGACAAAAGATGCCATTTTGGCCTCCGCTCGAGCAGCAGATTGCCAACATTTCTAGAGATTTGGCGGATTTTTGACCAAAATAGATCCGGGGCCGCCATGAAAAGTGACCCGTTGGAAGCCCAACATGACCTAATTTAGAGGATCGAAAAGTATAATTCTTACATTTATCATATAGGGGCAGCTATGAGCCCAAAGATGCCGCTTTGGCCTCCATTCGGGAAATTTCACACGATTCCTAGCGGTGACATTTTTGAGTTCAGAACTCCATTCGTAGTGATTCGACCCGTGCGAAGCCAGTAGAAAGCCATTTTTGAAATCCATAAGTCCATGTCCCGATAGGCATCGCGAAGGCTCGCAAAATTAATGGTTTTCAAAAGAGGTCATTCCGCCTCCGCGGGTCGCGAAGATTTCAAATCAATATTTATGGAGATTGGCAGATTTTTGACCAAGATAGATCCTAGACCGCCATTAAAAGTGACCGCTGGAAGCCCAACAGATGTAATTTAACATATCGAAAAGTAAAATTCTTTACTGTATCACGCGGGCAAATAAGAGACAAAAGATGCCATTTTGGCCTCCATTCGCAGCGCATTTCGCCAACATTTCCGGGCATTGGTGGATTTTTTGACCAAGATAGATCCATTTGCCACTTTAAAAGTGACCGTTGGAAGCCCAATAGGATGTAATTCAATGTATCAATAAGTAAAATTCCTACAGTATCACGTGGGCAAATAAGAGACAAAAGATGCCATTTTGGCCTCCGCTCGGTAGATTTCACAACATTTCGAGATTGGTGGATTTTTGACCAAGATAGATCCAAATACATGAAAAGTGACCTCGCTGGAAGCCCAACATGACCTAATTTAGAGGATCGAAAAGTATAATTCTTACAGCTATCACATGGGGCAGCTAAGGAGCCCAAAGATGCCATTTTGGCCTCCATTCAAAGAAATTTCTCACAACATTCCTAGCGGTGACATTTTTGAGTTCCGTAGATCCCATTCGTAGTGATTCTAACTTGTTGGAAGCCCAAGTAGAAAGCTATTTTTGAAATCCATAAGCCCAATTTTATAGGTATCACGCGGCTCGCAAAATTGAGACAAAAAAGAGGTCATTTTGCCCCGCTTGGGCGATTTCTCACAACATTTATGGAGATTGGCAGATTTTTTGACCAAGATAGATCCAAATTGCCATGAAAAGTGACCCCGTTGGAAGCCCAACAAGATGTAATTTAACATATTGAAAAGTAAAATTCTAACAGTATCACGCGGGTAAATTTAAGAGACAAAAGATGCCATTTTGGCCTCCGCTCGAAGATTTCTCACAACATTTCGAGATTGGCAGATTTTTGACCAAGATAAATCCATTTGCCATGAAAGTGACCCGCTGGAAGCCCAACAGACCTAATTTAGAGGATCGAAAAGTAAAATTCTTACGTATCACGCGGCAAATTGAGAGACAAAAGATGCCATTTTGGCCTCTCGCTCGTCGCGCATTTCAACATTTCTCGGCGATTGGTTGATTTTTGACCAAGATAGATCCGTAAGCCATTTAAAAGTGACCCGCTGGAAGCCCAACAGATGTAATTCAACATATTGAAAAGTAAAATTTTACAGAATCACGCGGGCAAATGAATGCATAAAAAGATGCCATTTTGGCCTCCGTCGTGCGCATTGCCAACATTTCTAGGGATTGGTAGATTTTTGACCAAGATAGATCCAAATACCATGAATAGTAACTTGTTGAAGCCCAACAGATGTAATTCAACGTATCAAAAACTAAAAATTTTATAGGTATCACGTGGGCACCGAAGAGACAAAAGATGCCATTTTGGGTTCCGCTCGTGCGCATTTCTCACAATATTTCGATTGGCAGATTTTTGCCCAAGATAGATCCAAATACCACGAAAGTGACCTCGCTGGAAGCCCAACAGATGTAATTCAACGTATCAAAAAGTAAAATTCTTACAAATCACGGGTAGCCAAGAGACAAAAGATGCCATTTTGGCCTCCGCTCGAAAGGCATTTCACAACATTTCGAGATTGGCGGGATTTTGACCAAGATAGATCCAGTCGCCATGAAAAGTGACCCCGCTGGAAGCCCAACAGACCTAATTTAGAGGATCGAAAAGTAAAATTCTTACAGTATCACGTGGGCAAAATTAAGAGACAAAAGATGCCGCTTTTGGCCTCTCGCTCGCAGATTTCACAACATTTCCGACGACAATTGGCAGATTTTTTGACCAAGATAGATCCGTAATAATTTAAAAGTGACCCGCTGGAAGCCCAACAGATGTAATTCAACATATTGAAAAGTAAAATTTTGCTGTGTATCACGCGGGCCCGAATGCATAAAAAGATGCCATTTTGGCCTCCGTCGTGCAGATTGGCAACATTTCTAGATTGGCAGATTTGACCAAGATAGATCCAAATAGCCATGAATAGTAACTTGTTGGAAGCCCAACAGATGTAATTCAACATATCAAAAACTAAAATTTTATAGGTATCACGTGGGCAAGAGACAAAAGATGCCATTTTGGCCTCCGCTCGCGCGTGATTCACAATATTTCGATTGGCAGATTTTTGCCCAAGATAGATCCAACACCACGAAAGTGACCCGCTTGGAAGCCCAACAGATGTAATTCAACGTATCAAAAAGTAAAATTCTTACAGTATCACGGGGTAGTCAAGAGACAAAAGATGCCATTTTGGCCTCCGCTCGAAAGCGTATTTCTCCAACATTTCTCGAGATTGGCGGATTTTGACCAATATAGATCCAAATATGAAAAGTGACCCGCTGGAAGCCCAACATGACCTAATTTAGAGGATCGAAAAGTATAATTTTACGCTTATCACGTGGGCAGCTTAAGAGAACAAAGATGCCATTTTGGCCTCCATTCCTGAAAAATTCGCTACGATTCCTAGCGTGACATTTTTGAGTTCAGAATTCCATTCGTAGTGATTCCGACCGACTGCGGGCTAGTAGAAAGCTATTTTTGAAATCCATAAGTCCATGTCCGATAGGCATCGCGCGAAGGCTCGTGAAAATTGACGGTTTTCAAAAAAGAGGTCATTCGCCTCCGTCGGTAGATTTCTATCAACATTTGTTGAGATTGGCAGATTTTTGACCAAGATAGATCCAAACATGAAAAGTGACCCGTTGGAAGCCCAACAGATGTAATTTAACGTATCGAAAAGTAAAATTCTTACGTGTATCACGTGGGCAAATAAGAGACAAAAGATGCCATTTTGGCCTCCATTCGCATGCATTTCACCAACATTTCCGGCGATTGACGGATTTTTGACCAAGATAGATTCACGCCACAAAAGTGACCCGTTGGAAGCCCAATAGGATGTAATTCAACGTGATCAATAAGTAAAATTCTTACAGTATCACGTGGGCAAAATAAGAGACAAAAGATGCCATTTTGGCCTCCGCTCGAAAGCAGATTACTAACATTTCTAGAGATTTGGCGGATTTTTCACCAAAATAGATCCAAATGCCATGAAAAGTGACCTCGTTGGAAGCCCAACATGACCTAATTTAGAGGATCGAAAAGTATAATTTTTACAGCTTATCATATGGCAGCTAAGGAGCCCAAAGATGCCGCTTTGGCCTCCATTCAAAGAAATTTCACACACGATTCCTAGCGGTGACATTTTTTGAGTTCAAGAACCCATTCGTAGTGATTCCGACTGTTGGAAGCTAGTAGAAAAAGCTATTTTTTGAAATCCATAAGTCCATGTTTTATAGGCATCGCGAAGGCTCGCAAAATTAACGGTTTTCAAAAGAGGTCATTCCGCCTCCGCTCGCGCATTTCTATCAATATTTATGGAGATTGGCAGATTTTTGACCAAGATAGATCCAAATACCATTAAAGTGACCCGTTGGAAGCCCAACAGATGTAATTTAACGTGATCGAAAAGTAAAATTCTTACTGTATCACGCGGGCAAATAAGAGACAAAAGATGCCATTTTGGCCTCCATTCGTGCGCATTTCGCAACATTTCTCGGAGATTGGATTTTTGACCAAGATAGATCCACGCCACGAAAAGTGACCTCGTTGGAAGCCCAATAGGATGTAATTCAATGTATCAATAAGTAAAATTCCTACAGTATCACGGGGCAAAAAAGAGACAAAAAAGATGCCATTTTGGCCTCCGCTCGAAAGCGTATTTCAACATTTCGAGATTGGTGGATTTTGACCAAGATAGATCCAAAAGCCATGAAAAGTGACCTCGTTGGAAGCCCAACATGACCTAATTTAGAGGATCGAAAAGTATAATTTTACAGCTATCACATGGGGCAACTAAGGAGCCCAAAGATGCCATTTTGGCCTCCATTCAAGGAAATTTCACAACATTCCTAGCGGTGACATTTTTGAGTTCCAAGAATCTATCTCAGAGTGATTCGACTGCTGGAAGGCCCAGTAGAAAGCTATTTTTGAAAAACATAAGCCCATGTTTATAGGCATCGCGAAGGCTCGCAAAATTGAGACGGTTTTCAAAAGAGGTCATTTTGGCCTCCGCTTGGGCGTTTGGCAACATTTATGGAGATTGGCAGATTTTTGACCAAGATAGATCCAGCTTGCCATGAAAAGTGACCTCGTTGGAAGCCCAACAAGATGTAATTTAACATATTGAAAAGTAAAATTCTAACAGTATCACGTGGGCCTGAAGAGACAAAAGATGCCATTTTGGCCTCCGCTCGCGCAGATTGCCAACATTTCGGGATTGGCGATTTTTGACCAAGATAAATCCATTTGCCATGAAAAGTGACCTGTTGGAAGCCCAACAGACCTAATTTAGAGGATCGAAAAGTAAAATTCTTACAGTATCACGCGGCAAATAAGAGACAAAGATGCCATTTTGGCCTCTGCTCGCGGCAAGATTTCTTTCAACATTTCTCGATTGGTTGATTTTTGACCAAGATAGATCCGTGGCCACGAAAAAGTGACCCGCTGGAAGCCCAACAGATGTAATTCAACATATTGAAAAGTAAAATTCTTACAGAATCACGTGGGGCAAATGAACGCATAAAAAGATGCCATTTTGGCCTCCGTCGGCAAGCGATTTCGCCAACATTTCTAGGATTGGTAGATTTTTTGACCAAGATAGATCCAAATACCATGAATAGTAACTTGTTGGAAGCCCAACAGATGTAATTCAACGTATCAAAACTAAAATTTTATAGGTATCACGTGGGCAGCTAAGAGACAAAAGATGCCATTTTGGGTTCCGCTCGCGCGCATTTCTCACAATATTTCGATTGGCAGATTTTTGCCCAAGATAGATCCAAATACCACGAAAGTGACCGTTGGAAGCCCAACAGATGTAATTCAACGTATCAAAAAGTAAAATTCTTACTGTGTATCACGTGGGTAGTCAAGAGACAAAAGATGCCATTTTGGCCTCCGCTCGAAAGCAGATTTCTCACAACATTTCGAGATTGGCGGATTTTGACCAAGATAGATCCAAATAGCCATGAAAAGTGACCCGCTGGAAGCCCAACAGACCTAATTTAGAGGATCGAAAAGTAAAATTCTTACAGTATCACGCGGCAAACAAGAGACAAAGATGCCGCTTTGGCCTCGTTCGTGCAGATTTTCCAACATTTCCGACGATTGGCAGATTTTTGACCAAGATAGATCCGTATTACGAAAGTGACCCGTTGGAAGCCCAACAGATGTAATTCAACATATTGAAAAGTAAAATTCTTACAGTATCACGTGGGGCAAATGAATGCATAAAAAGATGCCATTTTGGCCTCCGCTCGCGCGCATTTCACCAACATTTCGATTGGCAGATTTTTTGACCAAGATAGATCCAAATACCATGAATAGTAACTTGTTGGAAGCCCAACAGATGTAATTCAACGTGATCAAAAACTAAAAATTTTATAGGTATCACGTGGGCAAAATATGAAGAGACAAAAGATGCCATTTTGGCCTCCGCTCGCAGAAATTGACGGCATTTCTCATAATATTTCCGGATTGGCAGATTTTTGCCCAAGATAGATCCAAATACCATGAAAAGTGACCGCTGGAAGCCCAACAGATGTAATTCAACGTATCAAAGAGTAAAATTTTACAGGTATCACGTGGGTAGTCAAGAGACAAAAGATGCCATTTTAGCCTCCGCTCGAGCAGATTTTGCACAACATTTCGAGATTGGCGGATTTTTGACCAATATAGATCCAAATACCATGAAAAGTGACCTGTTGGAAGCCCAACATGACCTAATTTAGAGGATCAAAAGTATAATTTTACAAATTATCATATGGGGCAGCTTAAGGAGCCCAAAGATGCCGCTTTGGCCTCCATTCAAAGGAAATTTCTCAACGATTCCTAGCGTGACATTTTTGAGTTCAGAACTCCATTCGTAGTGATTCGACTCCGTGTGAAGCTAGTAGAAAGCTATTTTTGAAATCCATAAGTCCATGTCCGATAGGCATCGCGAAGGCTCGCAAAATTAACGGTTTTCAAAAGAGGTCATTCCGCCTCCGTCGCGTATTTCTATCAATATTTATGGAGATTGGCAGATTTTTTGACCAAGATAGATCCAAATCGCCATTAAAAGTGACCTCGTTGGAAGCCCAACAGATGTAATTTAACGATCGAAAAGTAAAATTTTACGTATCACGTGGGCAAATGAAGAGACAAAAGATGCCATTTTGGCCTCCATTCGTGCGATTTCAACATTTCCGCGATTGGTGGATTTTTGACCAAGATAGATCCAAATGCCACGAAAAGTGACCTCGTTGAAGCCCAATAGGATGTAATTCAATGTATCAATAAGTAAAATTCCTACGTGTATCACGTGGGCAAATGAAGAGACAAAAGATGCCATTTTGGCCTCCGCTCGAGCAGATTTCACAACATTTCGAGATTGGCGGATTTTGACCAATATAGATCCAAATCGCCATGAAAAGTGACCTTGGAAGCCCAACATGACCTAATTTAGAGGATCGAAAAGTATAATTTTACAGCTTATCACGTGGGGCAGCTAAGGAGAACAAAGATGCCATTTTGGCCTCCATTCCGAAATTTCTACGATTCCTAGCGGTGACATTTTTGAGTTCCGTAAATCCATTCGTAGTGATTCTCGACTCCGTGCGAAGCTAGTAGAAAGCTATTTTTGAAATCCATAAGTCCATGTCCGATAGGCATCGCGAAGGCTCGTAAAATTGACGGTTTTTCAAAAGAGGTCATTCTCGCCTCCGCTCGTGTAGATTTCTATCAACATTTGTGGAGATTGGCAGATTTTTGACCAAGATAGATCCAAATCGCCGTGAGTGACCGTTGGAAGCCCAACAGATGTAATTTAACGTGATCGAAAAAGTAAAATTTTACAGGTATCACGTGGGCAACAAGAGACAAAAGATGCCATTTTGGCCTCCATTCGCATGTGATTTCTCAACATTTCCGCGCATTGACGGATTTTGACCAAGATAGATTCATCACAAAAAGTGACCTTGTTGGAAGCCCAATAGGATGTAATTCAACGTATCAATAAGTAAAAATTCTTACAGGTATCACGTGGGCAGCGGAAGAGACAAAAGATGCCATTTTGGCCTCCGCTCGAAAGCGAGATTTCTGCCAACATTTCTAGAGATTGGCGGATTTTTCACCAAAATAGATCCAAATCGCCATGAAAAGTGACCTGTTGGAAGCCCAACATGACCTAATTTAGAGGATCGAAAAGTATAATTCTTACAGCTTATCATATGGGGCAGCTAAGGAGCCCAAAGATGCCATTTTGGCCTCCATTCGGTGAAATTTCTATCACGATTCCTAGCGGTGACATTTTTTGAGTTCTCAGAACTCCATTCGTAGTGATTCCTCGACTCCGTGTGAAGCTAGTAGAAAGCTATTTTTGAAATCCATAAGTCCATGTCCGATAGGCATCGCGAAGGCTCGCAAAATTAACGGTTTTCAAAAGAGGTCATTCGCCTCCGCTCGGGCAGATTTCTATCAACATTTATGGAGATTGGCAGATTTTTGACCAAGATAGATCCACGCCACAAAAAGTGACCTGCTGGAAGCCCAACAGATGTAATTTAACGTGATCGAAAAGTAAAATTTTTACTGTATCACGTGGGCAGCTGAAGAGACAAAAGATGCCATTTTGGCCTCCATTCGCAAGTGATTTTCTCACAACATTTCCTAGGCGATTGGTGGATTTTTGACCAAGATAGATCCAAATCCACGAAGTGACCTGTTGGAAGCCCAATAGGATGTAATTCAATGTATCAATAAGTAAAATTCTTACAGGTATCACGTGGGCAGCTTGAAGAGACAAAAAGATGCCATTTTGGCCTCCGCTCGAGCAGATTTACTCCAACATTTCTCGAGATTGGTGGATTTTTGACCAAGATAGATCCAAATACATGAAAAGTGACCTTGTTGGAAGCCCAACATGACCTAATTTAGAGGATCGAAAAGTATAATTTTACAGCTATCACATGGGGCAGCTAAGGAGCCCAAAGATGCCATTTTGGCCTCCATTCGAAATTTCGCCACGATTCCTAGCGGTGACATTTTTTTGAGTTCCGAACTCCATTCGTAGTGATTCGACTCGTGCGGCTAGTAGAAAGCTATTTTTGAAATCCATAAGCCCATGTCTGATAGGCATCGCGAAGGCTCGCAAAATTGACGGTTTTCAAAAGAGGTCATTCCGCAAGGCCGTTGGGCAGATTTACGTCAACATTTATGGAGATTGGCAGATTTTTGACCAAGATAGATCCAAAGAGTTGCCATGAAAAGTGACCTCGTTGGAAGCCCAACAGATGTAATTTAACATATTGAAAAGTACAATTCTAATGTGTATCACGTGGGCAGTCAAGAGACAAAAGATGCCATTTTGGCCTCCGCTCGTCTGCATTTCACAACATTTTTCGGGATTGGCAGATTTTTGACCAAGATAAATCCATTTGCCATGAAAAGTGACCTATTGGAAGCCCAACAGACCTAATTTAGAGGATCGAAAAGTAAAATTCTTACAGGTATCACGTGGCAAAATAAGAGACAAAAGATGCCATTTTGGCCTCTCTGCTCGCGCGTGCATTTCTCACAACATTTCTGGCGACAGAGATTTTTGACCTAGATAGATCCGTAGCCACTTAAAAGTGACCCGTTGGAAGCCCAACAGATGTAATTCAACATATTGAAAAGTAAAATTCTTACAGAATCACATGGGCAAATCAATGCATAAAAAGATGCCATTTTTGGCCTCCGCTCGTGTGTGCATTTCTATCAACATTTCTAGGGATTGGTAGATTTTTGACCAAGATAGATCCAAATACCATGAATAGTAACTTGTTGGAAGCCCAACAGATGTAATTCAACGTATCAAAAAACTAAAATTCTTATAGGTATCACGCGGCAACAAAGAGACAAAAGATGCCATTTTGGGTTCCGCTCGTGCATTTCTCAAATATTTCTGGGATTGGCAGATTTTTGCCCAAGATAGATCCAAAAACCACGAAAGTGACCCGTTGGAAGCCCAACAGATGTAATTCAACGTATCAAAAGTAAAATTCTTACAGTATCACGTGGGTAGTCAAGAGACAAAAGATGCCATTTTGGCCTCCGCTCGAAAGATTTCTCACAACATTTCTCGAGATTGGTGGATTTTTGACCAAGATAGATCCAGTCGCCAAAAAGTGACCCGTTGGAAGCCCAACAGACCTAATTTAGAGGTTCAAAAAGTAAAATTTTTACAGTATCACGCATGGCAAACAAGAGACAAAAGATGTCGCTTTTGGCCTCTGCTCGTCGTCGCCGCCAACATTTCCGCGATTGGCAGATTTTTGACCAAGATAGATCCGTAAGCCGAAAAGTGACCCGTTGGAAGCCCAACAGATGTAATTCAATATATTGAAAAGTAAAATTCTTACAGGGTATCACGCGGGCAATTGAATGCACAAAAAGATGCCATTTTGGCCTCCGTCGTGCGCATTTCTCACAACATTTCGGGATTGGCAGATTTTTGACCAAGATAGATCCAAATACCATGAATAGTACCTTGTTGGAAGCCCAACAGATGTAATTCAACGTATCAAAAACTAAAATTTTATAGGTATCACGTGGGCAAAAAGAGACAAAAAGATGCCATTTTGGCCTCCGCTCGCGTGTGATTTCACAATATTTCCGGGATTGGCAGATTTTTGTCCAAGATAGATCCAAATGCCACGAAAAGTGTTCCGTTGGAAGCCCAACAGATGTAATTCAACGTATCAAAAAGTAAAATTCTTACGTGTATCACGTGGGTAGTCAAGAGACAAAAGATGCCATTTTGGCCTCCGCTCGAGCGCATTTCACAACATTTCTCGAGATTGGCGGATTTTGACCAATATAGATCCAGTCGCCATGAAAAGTGACCTCGTTGGAAGCCCAACAGACCTAATTTAGAGGATCGAAAAGTAAAATTCTTACAGTGTATCACGTGGGCAGCTAAAGAGACAAAAGATGCCGCTTTTGGCCTCCTGCTCGCTCGCATTTCTTTCAACATTTCTCAAGCATTGGCAGATTTTTGACCAAGATAGATCCGTATTACGAAAAGTGACCCGCTGGAAGCCCAACAGACCTAATTTAGAGGATCGAAAAGTAAAATTCTTACAGTATCACGCGGGCAAACCAAGAGACAAAAGATGCCGCTTTGGCCTCCGTTCGCAGGCAGATTGCAACATTTCCGACGATTGGCAGATTTTTGACCAAGATAGATCCGTATTACGAAAAGTGACCCGTTGGAAGCCCAACAGATGTAATTCAACATATTGAAAAGTAAAATTTTATAGGTATCACGTGGGCAAATAAGAGACAAAAGATGCCATTTTGGCCTCCGTCGCGCGTGATTGCCAATATTTCGATTGGCAGATTTTTGCCCAAGATAGATCCAAATATCGAAAGTGACCTGTTGGAAGCCCAACAGATGTAATTCAACGTGATCTAAAAGTAAAATTCTTACGTGTATCACGTGGGTAGTCAAGAGACAAAAGATGCCATTTTGGCCTCCGCTCGAAAGAGATTACATTTTTCACAACATTTCTAGAGATTGGCGATTTTTGACCAAGATAGATCTAGTCGCCATGAAAAGTGACCTCCGTTGAAGCCCAACAGACCTAATTTAGAGGATCGAAAGGTAAAATTTTACAGTGTATCACGGGCAAATTTTGAATGTATAAAAGATGCCATTTTGGCCTCCGCTCGCGCGTGCATTTCACCAACATTTCGGGATTGGCAGATTTTTGACCAAGATAGATCCAAATTTGCCATGAATAGTAACTTGTTGAAGCCCAACAGATGTAATTCAACGTATCAAAAACTAAAATTTTATAGGTATCACGTGGGCAAACAAGAGACAAAAGATGCCATTTTGGGTTCCGTCTCGCGCGCGTGATTGGCCAATATTTCGGGATTGGCAGATTTTTGCCCAAGATAGATCCAAATACCACGAAAAGTGACCCGTTGGAAGCCCAACAGATGTAATTCAACGTATCAAAAAGTAAAATTTTACAGTATCACGTGGTAGCCGAAGAGACAAAAAAGATGCCATTTTGGCCTCCGCTCGAAAGCAGATTTCGTCAACATTTCTGAGATTGGCGGATTTTTGACCAAGATAGATCCAAATGCTATTAAAAGTGACCTCGTTGGAAGCCCAACAGACCTAATTTAGAGGATCGAAAAGTAAAATTCTTACAGGTATCACGTGGGGCAGCTTAACGAGCAAAAAAGATGCCATTTTGGCCTCCGCGTTAGTGCAAATTTCAACATTTCTCGGGATTGGCAGATTTTTGACCAAGATAGATCCAAATACCATGAATAGTAACTTGTTGGAAGCCCAACAGATGTAATTCAACGTATCAAAACTAAAATTTTATAGGTATCACGCGGGCAAATAAGAGACAAAAGATGCCATTTTGGCCTCCGCTCGCTCGTGCGTATTTCTCACAATATTTCTGGGATTGGCAGATTTTTGCCCAAGATAGATCCAAACGCCACGAAAGTGACCTCGTTGGAAGCCCAACAGATGTAATTCAACGTATCAAAAAGTAAAATTTTACTGTATCACGCGGGTAGTCAAGAGACAAAAGATGCCATTTTGGCCTCCGCTCGAGCAGATTTCGCCAACATTTCCTCGAGATTGGTGGATTTTTGACCAATATAGATCCAAATACCATGAAAAGTGACCTCGTTGGAAGCCCAACATGACCTAATTTAGAGGATCGAAAAGTATAATTCTTACATAGGTATCACGTAAGGGCAGCTAAGGAGAACAAAGATGCCATTTTGGCCTCCATTCCGAAATTTCAAGTAGGATTCCTAGCGGTGACATTTTTTGAGTTCCGTAACTCCATTCGTAGTGATTCGACTCCGCGGCGAAGCTAGTAGAAAGCTATTTTTGAAATCCATAAGTCCATGTCTCGATAGGCATCGCGAAGGCTCGTAAAATTGACGGTTTTCAAAAGAGGTCATTCGTCCTCCGCTCGGGTAGATTTCTATCAACATTTGTGGAGATTGGCGATTTTTGACCAAGATAGATCCAAATACGCCATGAAAAGTGACCTCGTTGGAAGCCCAACAGATGTAATTTAACGTATCGAAAAGTAAAATTCTTACAGTATCACGTGGGCAGTGAAGAGACAAAAGATGCCATTTTGGCCTCCATTCGCATGCGCATTTCAACATTTCGGCGATTGACGGATTTTTGACCAAGATAGATTCACGCCACAAAAGTGACCTGTTGGAAGCCCAATAGGATGTAATTCAACGTATCAATAAGTAAAATTTTACAGTATCACGCGGGCAAATGAAGAGACAAAAGATGCCATTTTGGCCTCCGTTCGAAAATTTACTCACCAACATTTCTAGAGATTGGCGGATTTTTTCACCAAAATAGATCCAAATGCCATGAAAAGTGACCTGTTGGAAGCCCAACATGACCTAATTTAGAGGATCGAAAAGTATAATTCTTACAGGTTATCATATGGGGCAGCCTAAGAGCCCAAAGATGCCATTTTGGCCTCCATTCAAAGGAAATTTCACCATATTCCTAGCGGTGACATTTTTGAGTTCTCAGAACTCCATTCGTATTGATTCGACCGGTGAAGCTAGTAGAAAGCTATTTTTGAAATCCATAAGTCCATGTCTGATAGGCATCGCGAAGGCTCGCAAAATTAACGGTTTTCAAAAGAGGTCATTCCGCCTCGCTCGGGCGCATTTCTATCAACATTTATGGAGATTGGCAGATTTTTGACCAAGATAGATCCAAATGCCACAAAAGTGACCTGATAAGCCCAACAGATGTAATTTAACGTATCGAAAAGTAAAATTTTACAGGTATCACGTGGGCAAACAAGAGACAAAAGATGCCATTTTGGCCTCCATTCGCAAGTGATTGGCCAACATTTCCTTGGTGGATTTTTTGACCAAGATAGATCCAAATTCCACTTAAAAGTGACCTAGAAAGCCCAATAGGATGTAATTCAATGTATCAATAAGTAAAATTTCTTACAGGTATCACGTGGGCAAAATGAAGAGACAAAAGATGCCATTTTGGCCTCCGTCGAAGCGTTTTTCTCCAACATTTCCGAGATTGGTGGATTTTTGACCAAGATAGATCCAAATAGCCATGAAAAGTGACCCGTTGGAAGCCCAACATGACCTAATTTAGAGGATCGAAAAGTATAATTTTACAGTTATCACATGGGGCAGCTAAGGAGCCCAAAGATGCCATTTTGGCCTCCATTCAGCGTGAAATTTCACACACGATTCCTAGCGGTGACATTTTTGAGTTCCGATAATCCATTCGTAGGATTCTCGACTCCGCGAAGCTTAGTAGAAAGCTATTTTTGAAATCCATAAGCCCATGTTTATAGGCATCGCGAAGGCTCGCAAAATTGACGGTTTTCAAAAAGAGGTCATTTTGGGCCCGCTTGGGCAGATTTTCCAACATTTATGGAGATTGGCAGATTTTTTGACCAAGATAGATCCAGCTTGCCATGAAAAGTGACCTGTTGGAAGCCCAACAGATGTAATTTAACATATTGAAAAGTAAAATTCTAACAGGTATCACGGGGCAAACAAAGAGACAAAAGATGCCATTTTGGCCTCCGCTCGCGCGCATTTTGGCAACATTTCTAGGATTGGCAGATTTTTGACCAAGATAAATCCATTTGCCATGAAAAGTGACCTATTGAAGCCCAACAGACCTAATTTAGAGGATCGAAAAGTAAAATTCTTACAGTATCACGTGGGCAGCTGAAGAGACAAAAGATGCCATTTTGGCCTCCATTCGTGTATTTCTCACAACATTTCCGGATTGGTAGATTTTTGACCAAGATAGATCCGTAATACGAAAAAGTGACCCGTTGGAAGCCCAACAGATGTAATTCAACATATTGAAAAGTAAAATTTTTACAGAATCACGGGGCAGCCGAATGCACAAAAGATGCCATTTTGGCCTCCGCTCGTAGATTGGCCAACATTTCTAGGGATTGGTAGATTTTTGACCAAGATAGATCCAAATACCATGAATAGTAACTTGTTGGAAGCCCAACAGATGTAATTCAACGATCAAAAACTAAAATTTTATAGGTATCACGTGGGCAGCCAAAGACAAAAAGATGCCATTTTGGGTTCCGTCAGTGCATTTCCGCCAATATTTCGATTGGCGATTTTTGCCCAAGATAGATCCAAATACCACGAAAGTGACCGTTGGAAGCCCAACAGATGTAATTCAACGTATCAAAAAGTAAAATTCTTACAGTATCACGGGTAGCTGAAGAGACAAAAGATGCCATTTTGGCCTCCGCTCGAAAGCATTTCGGCCAACATTTCGAGATTGGCGGATTTTTGACCAAGATAGATCCAAGTCGCCATGAAAAAGTGACTCGCTGGAAGCCCAACAGACCTAATTTAGAGGATCGAAAAGTAAAATTCTTACAGTATCACGTGGGCAGTCAAGAGACAAAAGATGCCGCTTTTGGCCTCCTCGCTCGCGGCGATTTCCAACATTTTCGACGATTGGCAGATTTTTGACCAAGATAGATCCGTATTACCCGTGAGTGACCCGCTGGAAGCCCAACAGATGTAATTCAACATATTGAAAAGTAAAATTTTACGTATCACGCGGCAAAATGAATGCACAAAAGATGCCATTTTGGCCTCCGTCAGTGCAGATTTCACAAACATTTCGGGGATTGGCAGATTTTTGACCAAGATAGATCCAAATACCATGAATAGTAACTTGTTGGAAGCCCAACAGATGTAATTCAACGTATCAAAAACTAAAATTTTATAGGTATCACGTGGGCAAACAAGAGACAAAAGATGCCATTTTGGCCTCCGTCGCGCGTATTTCGCCAATATTTCCGATTGGCGATTTTGCCCAAGATAGATCCAAATACCACGAAAAGTGACCTCGTTGGAAGCCCAACAGATGTAATTCAACGTATCAAAAAGTAAAATTCTTACTGTATCACGTGGGTAGTCAAGAGACAAAAGATGCCATTTTGGCCTCCGCTCGAAAGCAGATTTCTGTCAACATTTCGAGATTGGCGGATTTTTGACCAATATAGATCCAAATGCCATGAAAAGTGACCTCGTTGGAAGCCCAACATGACCTAATTTAGAGGATCGAAAAGTATAATTTTACAGCTTATCACGTGGGCAGCTAAGGAGAACAAAGATGCCATTTTGGCCTCCATTCCGAAATTTCTATTACGATTCCTAGCGGTGACATTTTTTGAGTTCCGTAACTCCATTCGTAGTGATTCCGACGACTGCGTGAAGCTAGTAGAAAGCTATTTTTGAAATCCATAAGTCCATGTCCGATAGGCATCGCTAAGGCTCGTAAAATTGACGGTTTTCAAAAGAGGTCATTCTCGCCCTCCGCTCGGGTAGATTTCTATCAACATTTGTGGAGATTGGCAGATTTTTGACCAAGATAGATCCAAATACCATGAAAAGTGACCTCGTTGGAAGCCCAACAGATGTAATTTAACGTATCGAAAAGTAAAATTTTTACAGTATCACGTGGGCAGCCAAGAGACAAAAGATGCCATTTTGGCCTCCATTCGCATGTGATTTCCAACATTTCCGCGATTGACGGATTTTTGACCAAGATAGATTCATTTGCCACAAAAAGTGACCTGTTGGAAGCCCAATAGGATGTAATTCAACGTATCAATAAGTAAAATTCTTACAGGTATCACGAGGGCAGCGGAAGAGACAAAAGATGCCATTTTGGCCTCCGCTCGAGCATTGGCCCAACATTTCTAGAGATTTGGCGGATTTTTCACCAAAATAGATCCAGCCGCCATGAAAAGTGACCCATTGGAAGCCCAACATGACCTAATTTAGAGGATCGAAAAGTATAATTTTACAGCTTATCATATGGGGGCAGCTAAGGAGCCCAAAGATGCCATTTTGGCCTCCATTCAAGGAAATTTCACAACGATTCCTAGCGGTGACATTTTTTGAGTTCCGTCAAACTCCATTCATAGTGATTCGACTCGTGTGAAGCTAGTAGAAAGCTATTTTTGAAATCCATAAGTCCATGTCTGATAGGCATCGCGAAGGCTCGCAAAATTAACGGTTTTCAAAAAGAGGTCATTCCGGCCTCCGTTCGGGCAGATTTCTATCAATATTTATGGAGATTGGCAGATTTTTGACCAAGATAGATCCAAATATACATTAAAGTGACCTCGTTGGAAGCCAACAGATGTAATTTAACGTATCGAAAAGTAAAATTCTTACAGGTATCACGTGGGCAGCCGAAGAGACAAAAGATGCCATTTTGGCCTCCATTCGCGCGTGCAGATTTCACAACATTTCGCGATTGGTGGATTTTTGACCAAGATAGATCCAAATAGCACGAAAAGTGACCCGCTGGAAGCCCAATAGGATGTAATTCAATGTATCAATAAGTAAAATTCCTACAGGTATCACGTGGGCAGCTGAAGAGACAAAAGATGCCATTTTGGCCTCCGCTCGAGCAGATTTCTCAACATTTCTCGAGATTGGTGGATTTTTGACCAAGATAGATCCAAATAATTTGAAAAGTGACCTCGCTGGAAGCCCAACATGACCTAATTTAGAGGACCGAAAAGTATAAATTCTTACAGCTATCACATGGGGGCAGCTAAGGAGCCCAAAGATGCCATTTTGGCCTCCATTCAAGAAAATTTCGCCATGATTCCTAGCGGTGACATTTTTGAGTTCCGTAACTCCATTCATAGTGATTCGACCGACTGTAAGGCTAGTAGAAAGCTATTTTTGAAATCCATAAGCCCATGTTTATAGGCATCGCGAAGGCTCGCAAAATTGACGGTTTTCAAAAGAGGTCATTCGCATCCGCTTGGGCACCAAACATTTATGGAGATTGGCAGATTTTTGACCAAGATAGATCCAACGTGCTTATGAAAAGTGACCCGTTGAAGCCCAACAGATGTAATTTAACATATTGAAAAGTAAAATTCTAACAGTATCACGTGGGCAGCCAAGAGACAAAAGATGCCATTTTGGCCTCCGCTCGCGCGTATTTCACAACATTTCGGGATTGGCAGATTTTTGACCAAGATAAATCCATTTGCCATGAAAAGTGACCCGTTGGAAGCCCAACAGACCTAATTTAGAGGATCGAAAAAGTAAAATTCTTACAGTATCACGTGGGCAAAATAAGAGACAAAAGATGCCATTTTGGCCTCCGTCGCTCGCGCAGATTTCCAACATTTCAAGCGATTGGTAGATTTTTGACCAAGATAGATCCGTATTACGAAAAGTGACCCGTTGGAAGCCCAACAGATGTAATTCAACATATTGAAAAGTAAAATTCTTACAGAATCACGCGGCAGCCGAATGCACAAAAGATGCCATTTTGGCCTCCGCTCGCGCGTATTTCTCGTCAACATTTCTAGGGATTGGTAGATTTTTGACCAAGATAGATCCAAATACCATAAATAGTAACTTGTTGAAGCCCAACAGATGTAATTCAACGTATCAAAACTAAAATTTTATAGGTATCACGCGGGCAAAATTAAGAGACAAAAGATGCCATTTTGGGTTCCGCTCGCGCGATTTCTCACAATATTTCGATTGGCAGATTTTTGCCCAAGATAGATCCAGCCACGAAAAGTGACCCGCTGGAAGCCCAACAGATGTAATTCAACGTATCAAAAAGTAAAATTTTACAGGTATCACGTGGGTAGTCAAGAGACAAAAGATGCCATTTTGGCCTCCGCTCAGGCATTTCTCATCAATATTTCGATTGGCAGATTTTGCCCAAGATAGATCCAAATATTTAAAGTGACCTGGAAGCCCAACAGATGTAATTCAATGTATCAAAACGTAAGATTCTTACAGTATCACGTGGGTAGTCAAGAGACAAAAGATGCCATTTTGGCCTCCGCTCGGTGCTGCATTTCTTTCAACATTTCGAGATTGGCGGATTTTTGACCAAGATAGATCTAGTCGCCATGAAAAGTGACCTGCTGGAAGCCCAACAGACCTAATTTAGAGGATCGAAAAGTAAAATTTTACGTGTATCACGGGCAACCGAAGAGACAAAGATGCCGCTTTGGCCTCTGTTCGCGCAGATTTCTCCAACATTTCCGACGATTGGCGATTTTTGACCAAGATAGATCCGTAATTATGAAAAGTGACCCGTTGGAAGCCCAACAGATGTAATTCAACATATTGAAAAGTAAAATTTTTACAGTATCACGTGGGCAAAAAACGACAAAAGATGCCATTTTGGCCTCCGCTCGTGCGCATTTTCGCCAACATTTCGGGATTGGCGATTTTTGACCAAGATAGATCCATTCCGCCATGAATAGTAACTTGTTGGAAGCCCAACAGATGTAATTCAACGATCAAAAACTAAAATTTTTATAGGTATCACGTGGGCAAATGAAGAGACAAAAGATGCCATTTTGGCCTCCGCTCGTGCGATTTCTCAATATTTCGATTGGCGATTTTTATCCAAGATAGATCCAAATACCACGAAAAGTGTTCCGTTGGAAGCCCAACAGATGTAATTCAACGTATCAAAAGTAAAATTCTTACAGTATATCACGTGGGTAGTCAAAGAGAAAAAAGATGCCATTTTGGCCTCCGCTCGAAAGCAGATTGGCCAACATTTCCGAGATTGGCGGATTTTTGACCAATATAGATCCAGGCCGCCATGAAAAGTGACCTCGCTGGAAGCCCAACAGACCTAATTTAGAGGATCGAAAAGTAAAATTTTACAGTATCACGTGGGCAGCTAAAGAGACAAAAGATGCCGCTTTTGGCCTCTCGCTCGCTCGCATTTCTTTCAACATTTCGCGATTGGCAGATTTTTGACCAAGATAGATCCGTAAGCCATGAAAAGTGACCCGCTGGAAGCCCAACAGATGTAATTCAACATATTGAAAAGTAAAATTCTTACAGTGTATCACGGGCAAAATGAATGACAAAAGATGCCATTTTGGCCTCCGCTCGCGCAGATTTCTTCACCAACATTTCGATTGGCGATTTTTGACCAAGATAGATCCAATACCATGAATAGTAACTTGTTGGAAGCCCAACAGATGTAATTCAAGGTATCAAAAAACTAAAATTTTATAGGTATCACGTGGGCAAATGAAGAGACAAAAGATGCCATTTTGGCCTCCGCTCGTGCGTGATTTCTCACAATATTTCGATTGGCAGATTTTTGCCCAAGATAGATCCAAATGCCACGAAAAGTGACCTCGTTGGAAGCCCAACAGATGTAATTCAACGTATCTAAAAGTAAAATTCTTACGTATCACGCGGGTAGTCAAGAGACAAAAGATGCCATTTTGGCCTCCGCTCGAAAGCGCATTTCACAACATTTCGAGATTGGCGGATTTTTGACCAAGATAGATCTAGTCGCCATGAAAAGTGACCTCGCTGGAAGCCCAACAGACCTAATTTAGAGGATCGAAAGGTAAAATTCTTACAGTATCACGTGGGCAAACAAGAGACAAAAGATGCCGCTTTGGCCTCTCGCTCGCGGCAGATTTCACAATATTTCCGCGATTGGCAGATTTTTGACCAAGATAGATCCGTAAGCCAAAAGTGACCCGTTGGAAGCCCAACAGATGTAATTCAACATATTGAAAAGTAAAATTTTACGTGTATCACGTGGGCAAAATGAATGCACAAAAAGATGCCATTTTGGCCTCCGCTCGCGCGCATTTTCACAACATTTCGGGATTGGCAGATTTTTGACCAAGATAGATCCAGCTTGCCATGAATAGTAACTTGTTGGAAGCCCAACAGATGTAATTCAACGTGATCAAAAACTAAAATTTTATAGGTATCACGTGGGCAAACAAGAGACAAAAGATGCCATTTTGGGTTCCGCTCGCGCGCATTTCTCAAATATTTCGATTGGCAGATTTTTGCCCAAGATAGATCCAAATACCACGAAAAGTGACCTGTTGGAAGCCCAACAGATGTAATTCAATGTATCAAAAAGTAAAATTCTTACAGTATCACGTGGGTAGTCAAGAGACAAAAGATGCCATTTTGGCCTCCGCTCGAAAGCAGATTTCACAACATTTCGAGATTGGCGGATTTTTGACCAAGATAGATCCAGCCGCCATGAAAAGTGACCCGCTGGAAGCCCAACAGACCTAATTTAGAGGATCGAAAAGTAAAATTTTACAGTATCACGGGGCAGCTTTTTTATATCAAAAGATGCCGCTTTTGGCCTCCATTCGTGGAAATTTCACAACATTTCCGACGATTGGCAGATTTTTGACCAAGATAGATCCGTGTCCATTGTAGTGACCCGCTGGAAGCCCAACAGATGTAATTCAACATATTGAAAAGTAAAATTCTTACAGTATCACGCGGGCAAAATTGACGCACAAAAGATGCCATTTTGGCCTCCGCTCGCAAGCGCGATTTCTCACAACATTTCGGGATTGGCAGATTTTTGACCAAGATAGATCCAAATTTGCCATGAATAGTAACTTGTTGGAAGCCCAACAGATGTAATTCAACGTATCAAAACTAAAATTTTATAGGTATCACGTGGGGCAAACAAGAGACAAAAGATGCCATTTTGGGTTCCGCTCGTGCGTGCATTTCTCCAACATATTTCGATTGGCGATTTTTGCCCAAGATAGATCCAAATACCACGAAAGTGACCTCGCTGGAAGCCCAACAGATGTAATTCAACGTATCAAAAAGTAAAATTCTTACAGGTATCACGCGGGTAGTCAAGAGACAAAAGATGCCATTTTGGCCTCCGCTCGAAAGCAGATTTCTCGCCAACATTTCGAGATTGGCGGATTTTTGACCAAGATAGATCCAGTCGCCCATGAAAAGTGACCGCTGGAAGCCCAACAGACCTAATTTAGAGGATCGAAAAGTAAAATTCTTACAGTATCACGTGGGCAAAAGAGAGACAAAAGATGCCGCTTTTGGCCTCCATTCGCGCAGATTGGCAAACATTTCGACGATTGGCAGATTTTTGACCAAGATAGATCCGTTCGTAGTGAAAAGTGACCCGTTGGAAGCCCAACAGATGTAATTCAACATATTGAAAAGTAAAATTCTTACAGGTATCACGTGGGCAAATTGAATGAGACAAAAGATGCCATTTTGGCCTCCGCTCGTGCGTGCATTTCTCAACATTTCGATTGGCAGATTTTTGACCAAGATAGATCCAAATTGCCATGAATAGTAACTTGTTGGAAGCCCAACAGATGTAATTCAACGTATCAAAAAACTAAAATTTTATAGGTATCACGCGGGCAAAAAGAGACAAAAGATGCCATTTTGGGTTCCGCTCGCGCAGATTTCGCCAATATTTCGATTGGCAGATTTTTGCCCAAGATAGATCCGCCCACCACGAAAAGTGACCTCGTTGGAAGCCCAACAGATGTAATTCAACGTATCAAAAAGTAAAATTCTTACGTGTATCACGGGGTAGTCAAGAGACAAAAGATGCCATTTTGGCCTCCGCTCGAAAGCGTGTGATTTCTCACAACATTTCGAGAGATTGGCGGATTTTTGACCAAGATAGATCCAAAAGCCATGAAAAAGTGACCCGTTGGAAGCCCAACAGACCTAATTTAGAGGATCGAAAAGTAAAAATTTTACAGGTATCACGCGGGCAGTCAAGAGACAAAAAGATGCCGCTTTTGGGCCTCCGCTCGCGCGATTTCCCAACATTTCGACGATTGGCAGATTTTTGACCAAGATAGATCCGTATTACGAAAAGTGACCCGCTGGAAGCCCAACAGATGTAATTCAACATATTGAAAAGTAAAATTTTACAGTATCACGGGGCAGTGAATCGCACAAAAGATGCCATTTTGGCCTCCGCTCGTGCGTGATTTCTATCAACATTTCGGGATTGGCGATTTTTGACCAAGATAGATCCAAATACCATGAATAGTAACTTGTTGAAGCCCAACAGATGTAATTCAACGTATCAAAAACTAAAATTCTTATAGGTATCACGTGGGCAAAAAGAGACAAAAGATGCCATTTTGGCCTCCGCTCGCGCGATTTCCAACAATATTTCGATTGGCGATTTTTGCCCAAGATAGATCCAAATGCCATTAAAAGTGACCGTTGGAAGCCCAACAGATGTAATTCAACGTATCAAAGAGTAAAATTCTTACAGTATCACGCGGGTAGCCAAGAGACAAAAGATGCCATTTTAGCCTCCGCTCGAGCGCATTTTGCCAACATTTCGAGATTGGCGGATTTTTGACCAATATAGATCCAAATACCATGAAAAGTGACCTCGTGGAAGCCCAACATGACCTAATTTAGAGGATCGAAAACTAAAATTTTATAGGTATCACGGGGTAGTCAAGAGACAAAAGATGCCATTTTGGCCTCCGCTCGAGCAGCATTTCTCCAACATTTCCGAGATTGGCGGATTTTGACCAAGATAGATCTAGTCGCCATGAAAAGTGACCCGTTGGAAGCCCAACAGATGTAATTCAACGTATCAAAAAAGTAAAATTGTTACAGGTATCACGTGGGCAAATCAAGAGACAAAAGATGCCATTTTGGCCTCCGCCCGTGCATTTCACAACATTTCGAGATTGGTAGATTTTGACCAAGATAGATCCAGTCCGCCATTTAAAAGTGACCTCGCTGAAAGCCCAACAGATGTAATTCAACGTATCAAAAAGTAAAATTCTTACAGTATCACGCGGGCAAAATGAAGAGACAAAAGATGCCGCTTTGGCCTCGTCGCATTGGATTTCTAAACATTTCGACGATTGGCAGATTTTTGACCAAGATAGATCCGTAGTTACCTAAAAGTGACCCGTTGGAAGCCCAACAGATGTAATTCAACATATTGAAAAGTAAAATTTTACAGTGTATCACGCGGGCAACGAATGCATAAAAGATGCCATTTTGGCCTCCGCTCGTGCGCGCATTTCCACAACATTTCGATTGGTAGATTTTTTGACCAAGATAGATCCAAATACCATGAATAGTAACTTGTTGGAAGCCCAACAGATGTAATTCAACGTATCAAAAACTAAAATTTTAGGGTATCACGTGGGCAAAATTGAAGAGACAAAAGATGCCATTTTGGCCTCCGCTCGCGCGTGCATTTCCTCCAATATTTCGATTGGCAGATTTTTGCCCAAGATAGATCCAAATACCACGAAAGTGACCTCAAAGCCCAACAGATGTAATTCAACGTATCAAAAGTAAAAAATTCTTACAGGTATCACGTGGGTAGTCAAGAGACAAAAAGATGCCATTTTGGCCTCCGCTCGAAAGCGCAGATTCTCCAACATTTCGAGATTGGCGGATTTTTGACCAATATAGATCCAAATGCCATGAAAAGTGACCGTTGGAAGCCCAACATGACCTAATTTAGAGGATCTAAAAGTATAATTTTACAGCTATCACGTGGGGCAGCTAAGAGAACAAAGATGCCATTTTGGCCTCCATTCCGAAATTTCTCTACGATTCCTAGCGGTGACATTTTTGAGTTTCAGAACTCCATTCGTAGTGATTCGACTGCACGGCTAGTAGAAAGCTATTTTTGAAATCCATAAGTCCATGTCTTATAGGCATCGCGAAGGCTCGTAAAATTGACGGCAAAAGAGGTCATTTTGGCCTCCGCTCGGTAGATTTCTATCAACATTTGTGGAGATTGGCAGATTTTTGACCAAGATAGATCCAAATATGAAAAAGTGACCTGTTGAAGCCCAACAGATGTAATTTAACGTATCGAAAAGTAAAATTTTACAGTATCACGCGGGCAAATGAAGAGACAAAAGATGCCATTTTGGCCTCCATTCGCATGATTTCGCCAACATTTCCGGCGATTGACGGATTTTTGACCAAGATAGATTCACCGCCACAAAAAGTGACCTGTTGGAAGCCCAATAGGATGTAATTCAACGTATCAATAAGTAAAATTCTTACAGGTATCACGTGGGCAGCTGAAGAGACAAAAGATGCCATTTTGGCCTCCGCTCGAAAGCATTTCTCACAACATTTCTAGAGATTGGCGGATTTTTGACCAAAATAGATCCAAATACCATGAAAAGTGACCCGCTGGAAGCCCAACATGACCTAATTTAGAGGATCGAAAAGTATAATTCTTACAGCTTATCATATGGGGCAGCTAAGAGCCCAAAGATGCCATTTTGGCCTCCATTCGCTCAGAAATTTCTATCACATTCCTAGCGGTGACATTTTTGAGTTCAAGAGAATCCCATTCGTAGTGATTCCGACTCGCGTGAAGCTAGTAGAAAGCTATTTTTGAAATCCATAAGTCCATGTCCGATAGGCATCGCGAAGGCTCGCAAAATTAACGATTTTCAAAAGAGGTCATTCCGCCTCCGCTCGCGCATCTCATCAACATTTATGGAGATTGGCAGATTTTTGACCAAGATAGATCCAACCGCCATTAAAAGTGACCTTGTTGGAAGCCCAACAGATGTAATTTAACGTATCGAAAAGTAAAATTCTTACGGTATCACGTGGGCAGTCAAGAGACAAAAGATGCCATTTTGGCCTCCATTCGCATTTTCTCACAACATTTCCGGGATTGGTGGATTTTTGACCAAGATAGATCCAAATTTGCCACGAAAAGTGACCCGTTGGAAGCCCAATAGGATGTAATTCAATGTATCAATAAGTAAAATTCTTACAGTATCACGGGGGCAAACAAGAGACAAAAAAGATGCCATTTTGGCCTCCGCTCGAAAGCGAGCATTTTCACCAACATTTCGAGATTGGTGGATTTTTGACCAAGATAGATCCAAATACCATGAAAAGTGACCCGTTGGAAGCCCAACATGACCTAATTTAGAGGATCGAAAAGTATAATTCTTACAGCTTATCACATGGGGGCGGCTAAGGAGCCCAAAGATGCCATTTTGGCCTCCATTCAAAAAAATTTGGCCAACATTCCTAGCGGTGACATTTTTTGAGTTCCAAACTCCATTCAGAGTGATTCGACTCCGTGACCCGCTGCTAGTAGAAAGCTATTTTTGAAATCCATAAGTCCATGTTCCGATAGGCATCGCAAGGCTCGTGAAATTGATCGCTTTCAAAAGAGGTCATTTTGCCTCCGCTCGGTAGGTTTCTATCAACATTTGTGAGATTGGCGCATTTTTGACCAAGATAGATCCAAATCGCCATGAAAAGTGACCTGTTGGAAGCCCAACAGATGTAATTTAACGTATCGAAAAGTAAAATTTTACGGTATCACGTGGGCAAAATTAAGAGACAAAAGATGCCATTTTGGCCTCCATTCGCATGCATTTCACAACATTTCGCGGCGATTGACGGATTTTTGACCAAGATAGATCCACGCCACAAAAAGTGACCCGTTGGAAGCCCAATAGGATGTAATTCAACGTATCAATAAGTAAAATTCTTACAGTATCACGTGGGCGCTGAAGAGACAAAAGATGCCATTTTGGCCTCCGCTCGAAAGCGTGTGTGCATTTCTCCAACATTTCTAGAGATTGGCGGATTTTTCACCAAAATAGATCCAAATACATGAAAAGTGACCTCGCTGGAAGCCCAACATGACCTAATTTAGAGGATCGAAAAGTATAATTCTTACAAAGTATCATATGGGGCAAATAAGGAGCCCAAAGATGCCATTTTGGCCTCCATTCGCTGAAATTTCGCAACATTTCATTCCTAGCGTGACATTTTTGAGTTCCGTAACTCCATTCGTAGTGATTCTCGACTCCGTGTGAAGCTAGTAGAAAGCTATTTTTGAAATCCATAAGTCCATGTCCGATAGGCATCTCGGGCTCGCAAAATTAATCTGGTTTTCAAAAGAGGTCATTCGCCTCCGCTCGGGCAGATTTCTATCAACATTTATGGAGATTGGCAGATTTTTGACCCAAGATAGATCCAAATACCACAAAAGTGACCTTGTTGGAAGCCCAACCGATGTAATTTAACGTATCAAAAGTAAAATTCTTACGGGTATCACGTGGGCAAATTGAAGAGACAAAAGATGCCATTTTGGCCTCCATTCGCGCGTGTTTTACAACATTTCGCGATTGGTGGATTTTTGACCAAGATAGATCCAAATGCCAATAAAAGTGACCTCGTTGGAAGCCTAATAGGATGTAATTCAATGTATCAATAAGTAAAATTCTTACAGTGTATCACGTGGGTAGTCAAGAGACAAAAGATGCCATTTTGGCCTCCGCTCGAAAGTGATTTCTGTCAACATTTCGAGATTGGTGGATTTTTGACCAAGATAGATCCAGCCGCCATGAAAAGTGACCCGTTGGAAGCCCAACATGACCTAATTTAGAGGATCGAAAAAGTAAAATTCTTACGTATCACGCGGGCAAATAAGAGACAAAAGATGCCGCTTTGGCCTCCTCGTTCGTGCGATTGGCCAATATTTCTCGCGATTGGCAGATTTTGACCAAGATAGATCCGTAATAGCCATGAAAAGTGACCCGCTGGAAGCCCAACAGATGTAATTCAACATATTGAAAAGTAAAATTTTACAGTATCACGTGGCAAATTGAAGAGACAAAAGATGCCATTTTGGCCTCCGCTCGTGCGTGTTTCTCACAACATTTCGATTGGCAGATTTTTGACCAAGATAGATCCAAATGCCATGAATAGTAACTTGTTGGAAGCCCAACAGATGTAATTCAACGATCAAAAACTAAAATTTTATAGGTATCACGGGGCAAAAAAGAGACAAAAGATGCCATTTTGGGTTCCGCTCGTGCGCATTTTGCACAATATTTCTAGGATTGGTAGATTTTTGCCCAAGATAGATCCAAATGCCACGAAAAGTGACCTGTTGGAAGCCCAATAGGATGTAATTCAATGTATCAAAAGTAAAATTTTACGTATCACGTGGGTAGTCAAGAGACAAAAGATGCCATTTTGCCCTCCATTCGAAAGCAGATTTCTCAACATTTCCGAGATTGGCGGATTTTTGACCAAGATAGATCCAGTCGCCATGAAAAGTGACCTGCTGGAAGCCCAACAGACCTAATTTAGAGGATCGAAAAGTAAAATTCTTACGTGTATCACGTGGGCAAAATGAAGAGACAAAAGATGCCGCTTTTGGCCTCTCGCTCGCTCGATTTCTTTCAACATTTCGGGCGATTGGCAGATTTTGACCAAGATAGATCCGTAGCCAATTTAAAGTGACCCGCTGGAAGCCCAACAGATGTAATTCAACATATTGAAAAGTAAAATTCTTACAGTATCACGCGGGCAAACAACGCACAAAAAGATGCCATTTTAGCCTCCGCTCGCGCGTGCATTTCACAACATTTCGATTGGCAGATTTTTGACCAAGATAGATCCAAATGCTATGAATAGTAACTTGTTGAAGCCCAACAGATGTAATTCAACGTGATCAAAAACTAAAATTTTATAGGTATCACGCGGGCAAACAAGAGACAAAAGATGCCATTTTGGCCTCCGCTCGCGCGATTTCTATCAATATTTCGATTGGCGATTTTTGCCCAAGATAGATCCAAAATGCCATGAAAAGTGACCTCGCTGGAAGCCCAACCGATGTAATTCAACGTATCTAAAAGTAAAATTCTACGTATCACGCGGGTAGTCAAGAGACAAAAGATGCCATTTTGGCCTCCGCTCGAAAGCATTTCTTGGCCAACATTTCCGAGATTGGCGGATTTTTGACCAAGATAGATCTAGTCGCCATGAAAAGTGACCTCGCTGGAAGCCCAACAGACCTAATTTAGAGGATCGAAAAGGTAAAATTCTTACTGTGTATCACGCGGGCAAAAGAGACAAAAGATGCCGCTTTTGGCCTCCATGCTCGCGCGCAGATTTCTTAATATTTCTCCGGCGATTGGCAGATTTTTGACCAAGATAGATCCGTAAGCCACGAAAAGTGACCCGTTGGAAGCCCAACAGATGTAATTCAACATATTGAAAAGTAAAATTCTTACAGTATCACGCGGGCAAAAAGATGAAGAGACAAAAGATGCCATTTTGGCCTCCATTCGCATGCATTTCTATCAACATTTCGATTGACAGATTTTTGACCAAGATAGATCCAAAAATTTTGACCGAAAAGTGACCTTGTTGGAAGCCCAATAGGATGTAATTCAACGTATCAAAAAGTAAAATTTTATAGGTATCACGCGGCAAATTGAAGAGACAAAAGATGCCATTTTGGCCTCCGCTCGAAAGCGCGCATTTCACAACATTTCTAGAGATTGGCGGATTTTTGCCCAAAATAGATCCAAATACCACATGAAAAGTGACCTCGCTGGAAGCCCAACATGACCTAATTTAGAGGATCGAAAAGTATAATTTTACAGTTATCATATGGGGCAGCTAAGAGCCCAAAGATGCCATTTTGGCCTCCATTCGAAATTTCTATCAACATTCCTAGATTGTGACATTTTTGAGTTCAAGATAGATCCATTCAGTAGTGAAAGTCGACCTCGCGTGGAAGCCCAGTAGAAAGCTATTTTTGAAATCCATAAGTCCATGTCCGATAGGCATCGCGCGGGCTCGCAAAATTAACTGTTTTCAAAAGAGGTCATTCCGGCCTCGCTCGCGCGCATTTCTATCAATATTTATGGAGATTGGCAGATTTTGACCAAGATAGATCCAAACGCCATTAAAAGTGACCTGTTGGAAGCCCAACAGATGTAATTTAACATATTGAAAAGTAAAATTCTTACAGTATCACGTGGCAAACAAGAGACAAAAAGATGCCATTTTGGCCTCCATTCGCAGCAGATTTTCACAACATTTCCGATTGGCGGATTTTTGACCAAGATAGATCCAAATTGCCATGAAAAGTGACCTTGTTGGAAGCCCAATAGGATGTAATTCAATGTATCAAAAAGTAAAATTTTTATAGGTATCACGCGGGCAAACCGAAGAGACAAAAGATGCCATTTTGGCCTCCGCTCGCGCGCATTTCTCACAACATTTCGAGATTGGCGGATTTTTGACCAAGATAGATCCAAATACCATGAAAAGTGACCCGCTGGAAGCCCAACATGACCTAATTTAGAGGATCTAAAAGTATAATTCTTACAGTTATCACATGGGGCAAACAAAGAGCCCAAAGATGCCATTTTGGCCTCCATTCGAAAGAAATTTCATCACGATTCCTAGCGGTGACATTTTTGAGTTCCGATAGATCCATCTCGTAGTGATTCGACCCAACAGTGAAGCTAAGAAAGCTATTTTGAAAAAATAAAAATGTTATAGGCATCACAAGGCTCGCAAAATTGAGACAAAAGAGGTCATTTTGGCCTCCGCTTGGGTAGATTGGCCAACATTTATGGAGATTGGCAGATTTTTGACCAAGATAGATCCAGCCGCCATAAAAGTGACCTGTTGAAGCCCAACAGATGTAATTTAACATATTGAAAAGTAAAATTCTAACAGTATCACGTGGGCAGCCGAAGAGACAAAAGATGCCATTTTGGCCTCCGCTCGCAAGTGCATTTTTCCAACATTTCGGGATTGGCAGATTTTGACCAAGATAAATCCATTTGCCATGAAAAGTGACCTGTTGGAAGCCCAACAGACCTAATTTAGAGGATCGAAAAGTAAAATTTTATAGGTATCACGCGGGCAAAATGAAGAGACAAAAGATGCCATTTTGGCCTCGCTCGCTCGCAAATTTCTCACAACATTTCCGCGATTGGTAGATTTTTGACCAAGATAGATCCGTAATAACGAAAAGTGACCCGTTGGAAGCCCAACAGATGTAATTCAACATATTGAAAAGTAAAATTCTTACAGAATCACGGGGTAGTCAAGAGACAAAAGATGCCATTTTGGCCTCCGCTCGAAAGCCCACAACATTTCGAGATTGGCGGATTTTTGACCAAGATAGATCCAAAAGCCCAACAGATGATTCAACGTATCTAAAAGTAAAATTTTATAGGTATCACGTGGGTAGTCGAAGAGACAAAAGATGCCATTTTGGCCTCCGCTCGAAAGCGTATTTTGCCAACATTTCGAGATTGGCGGATTTTTGACCAAGATAGATCCATTGCCATGAAAAGTGACCCGCTGGAAGCCCAACAGACCTAATTTAGAGGATCGAAAAGGTAAAATTCTTACAGTATCACGCGGGCAAATAAGAGACAAAAGATGCCGTTTTGGCCTCCGCTCGCTCGATTTCTTTCAACATTTCCGACGATTGGCAGATTTTTGACCAAGATAGATCCGTATTACCGAAAAGTGACCCGTTGGAAGCCCAACAGGATGTAATTCAACATATTGAAAAGTAAAATTTTACAGTATCACGCGGGCAAACCGAAAGCACAAAAGATGCCATTTTAGCCTCCATTCTCGTGCAGATTTCCAACATTTCCTAGATTGGCAGATTTTTGACCAAGATAGATCCATCGCCATGAATAGTAACTTGTTGGAAGCCCAATAGGATGTAATTCAACGATCAAAAAGTAAAATTTTATAGGTATCACGTGGCAAAATTGAGAGACAAAAGATGCCATTTTGGGTTCCGCTCGTGGCGCATTTCTCACAATATTTCTAGAGATTGGTAGATTTTTGCCCAAGATAGATCCAAATTGCCATGAAAAAGTGACCTCGTTGGAAGCCCAACAGATGTAATTCAACGTATCAAAAAGTAAAATTCTTACAGTATCACGCGGGTAGTCAAGAGACAAAAGATGCCATTTTGGCCTCCGCTCGAAATTTCACAACATTTCGAGATTGGCGGATTTTTGACCAAGATAGATCCATTCGCCATGAAAAGTGACCTGCTGGAAGCCCAACAGACCTAATTTAGAGGATCGAAAAAGTAAAATTCTTACGGTATCACGCGGGCAAATTGAAGAGACAAAAGATGCCGTTTTGGCCTCTGCTCGCTTCAGATTTCTTTCAACATTTCCGAGATTGGCAGATTTTTGACCAAGATAGATCCGTAAGCCAATTTAAAAGTGACCCGCTGGAAGCCCAACAGATGTAATTCAACATATTGAAAAGTAAAATTTTACAGGTATCACGTGGGCAAAATTTATGCACAAAAAGATGCCATTTTGGCCTCCGCTCGCGCAGCATTTCACAACATTTCGGGATTGGCAGATTTTTGACCAAGATAGATCCAAATACATGAATAGTAACTTGTTGGAAGCCCAACAGATGTAATTCAACGTATCAAAAACTAAAATTTTATAGGTATCACGTGGGCAAAATAAGAGACAAAAGATGCCATTTTGGGTTCCGCTCGTGCGCATTTCTCGCCAATATTTCTAGGATTGGTAGATTTTTGCCCAAGATAGATCCAAATCGCCACGAAAAGTGACCTCGTTGGAAGCCCAATAGATGTAATTCAACGTATCAAAAAGTAAAATTCTTACAGTATCACGGGGTAGTCAAGAGACAAAAGATGCCATTTTGGCCTCCGCTCGAGCAGATTTTCCAACATTTCGAGATTGGCGGATTTTTGACCAAGATAGATCCAGTCGCCATGAAAAGTGACCTCGCTGGAAGCCCAACAGACCTAATTTAGAGGATCGAAAAGTAAAATTCTTACAGTATCACGTGGGCAAATAAGAGACAAAAGATGCCGCTTTTGGCCTCCGCTCGCGCGTGATTTCTTTCAACATTTCTCGATTGGCAGATTTTTGACCAAGATAGATCCGTATTAATGAAAAGTGACCCGCTGGAAGCCCAACAGATGTAATTCAACATATTGAAAAGTAAAATTTTTACAGTATCACGGGCAAAAATGAATGCATAAAAAGATGCCATTTTGGCCTCCGCTCGCGCGCATTTCTGTCAACATTTCGATTGGCAGATTTTTGACCAAGATAGATCCAAATCGCCATGAATAGTAACTTGTTGGAAGCCCAACAGATGTAATTCAACGATCAAAAACTAAAATTTTATAGGTATCACGTAAGCAAAAAGAGACAAAAGATGCCATTTTGGGTTCCGCTCGCGCGCATTTCTCACAATATTTCTAGGATTGGCAGATTTTTGCCCAAGATAGATCCAAATACCACGAAAAGTGACCTCGCTGGAAGCCCAACAGATGTAATTCAACGTATCAAAAAGTAAAATTTTACAGTATCACGGGGTAGTCAAGAGACAAAAAGATGCCATTTTGGCCTCCGCTCGAAAGCAGATTTCCAACATTTCGAGATTGGCGGATTTTTGACCAAGATAGATCCAAATCCGCCATGAAAAGTGACCTCGCTGGAAGCCCAACAGACCTAATTTAGAGGATCAAAAGTAAAATTCTTACAGTATCACGCGGGCAGTCCAAAAGATGCCGCTTTTGGCCTCCATTCGCTCGCAAATTTCTTTCAACATTTCCTAGATTGGCAGATTTTTGACCAAGATAGATCCGTAGCCACCATAAAAGACCCGCTTGAAGCCCAACAGATGTAATTCAACATATTGAAAAGTAAAATTCTTATAGTGTATCACGCGGGCAAAAAAGAGACAAAAGATGCCATTTTGGCCTCCGCTCGCTCGCGGATTTCTTTCAACATTTATGGAGATTGGCAGATTTTTGACCAAGATAGATCCGTATTATGAAAAGTGACCCGTTGGAAGCCCAACAGATGTAATTCAACATATTGAAAAGTAAAATTTTACAGGTATCACGCGGCAAAATGAATGAGACAAAAGATGCCATTTTGGCCTCCGCTCGTGCGCATTTCCAACATTTCGGGATTGGCAGATTTTTGACCAAGATAGATCCATTTGCCATGAATAGTAACTTGTTGGAAGCCCAACAGATGTAATTCAACGTATCAAAAACTAAAATTTTATAGGTATCACGTGGGCAAATAAGAGACAAAAGATGCCATTTTGGGTTCCGCTCGCGCGATTTCTCCAATTTCGATTGGCAGATTTTGCCCAAGATAGATCCAAATACCATTTAAAAGTGACCTGCTGGAAGCCCAACAGATGTAATTCAACGTATCAAAAAGTAAAATTCTTACAGTGTATCACGCGGGTAGTCAAGAGACAAAAGATGCCATTTTGGCCTCCGCTCGAAAGCGATTTCACAACATTTCTCGAGATTGGCGGATTTTTGACCAAGATAGATCCAGTCGCCATGAAAAGTGACCTGCTGGAAGCCCAACAGACCTAATTTAGAGGATCGAAAAGTAAAATTTTACAGGTATCACGTGGGCAAAATTAAGAGACAAAAAGATGCCATTTTGGCCTCCGCTCGCTTGCAGATTTCTTCAACATTTCCGCGATTGGCAGATTTTTGACCAAGATAGATCCGTATTACGAAAAGTGACCCGCTGGAAGCCCAACAGATGTAATTCAACATATTGAAAAGTAAAATTTTACAGTATCACGGGCAAAATTTACAAAAGATGCCATTTTGGCCTCCGCTCGTGCGCATTTCCAACATTTCGATTGGCAGATTTTTGACCAAGATAGATCCAAATCGCCATGAATAGTAACTTGTTGAAGCCCAACAGATGTAATTCAACGATCAAAAACTAAAATTTTATAGGTATCACGTGGGCAAAAAGAGACAAAAGATGCCATTTTGGCCTCCGCTCGCTGCGATTTCTCAATATTTCTAGGATTGGGCGATTTTTGCCCAAGATAGATCCAAATACGAAAGTGACCTCGTTGGAAGCCCAACAGATGTAATTCAACGTATCAAAAAGTAAAATTCTTACAGTATCACGCGGGTAGTCAAGAGACAAAAGATGCCATTTTGGCCTCCGCTCGAAAGCAGATTTCTCATCAACATTTCGAGATTGGCGGATTTTTGACCAAGATAGATCCAGTCGCCATGAAAAGTGACCTTGTTGGAAGCCCAACAGACCTAATTTAGAGGATCGAAAAGTAAAATTTTACGGTATCACGTGGGCAGTACCATTTTGGCCTCCGCTCGTTCAACATTTCGAGATTGGCGGATTTTTGACCAAGATAGATCCATTTTAATGAAAAGTGACCCGCTGGAAGCCCAACAGATGTAATTCAACATATTGAAAAGTAAAATTTTACAGTATCAAAAAGAAGAGACAAAAGATGCCATTTTGGCCTCCTCGCTCGTTTCTTTCAACATTTCGAGATTGGCGATTTTTGACCAAGATAGATCCGTAAGCCATGAAAAGTGACCCGTTGGAAGCCCAACAGATGTAATTCAACATATTGAAAAGTAAAATTTTACAGTATCACGCGGGCAAACAAGAGCCCAAAAGATGCCATTTTGGCCTCCGCTCGGCAGATTTCTTTGATTTTTCCAGCATTTTTGACCAAGATAGATCCATTCGCCATGAATAGTAACTTGTTGGAAGCCCAACAGATGTAATTCAACGTAATCAAAAACTAAAATTTTATAGGTATCACGTGGGCAAAAAGAGACAAAAGATGCCATTTTGGGTTCCGCTCGTTGCGCATTTCTCAAATATTTCTCGAGATTGGCAGATTTTTGCCCAAGATAGATCCAAATGCCATGAAAAGTGACCTCGCTGGAAGCCCAACAGATGTAATTCAACGTATATCAAAAAGTAAAATTCTTACAGGTATCACGCGGGTAGCTGAAGAGACAAAAGATGCCATTTTGGCCTCCGCTCGAAAGCGCATTTTGCACAACATTTCGAGATTGGCGGATTTTGACCAAGATAGATCCAAATGCCATGAAAAGTGACCTGTTGGAAGCCCAACAGACCTAATTTAGAGGATCGAAAAGTAAAATTCTTACGTGTATCACGTGGGCAAAATGAAGAGACAAAAGATGCCATTTTGGCCTCTCATTCGCTCGATTTCTTTCAACATTTCTCGGCGACATTGGCATTTTTGACCAAGATAGATCCGTAAGCCACGAAAAGTGACCCGCTGGAAGCCCAACAGATGTAATTCAACATATTGAAAAGTAAAATTTTACAGTATCACGCGGGCAAAATTGAATGCACAAAAAGATGCCATTTTGGCCTCCGCTCGTGCGTTTCTTTCACAACATTTCGATTGGCAGATTTTTGACCAAGATAGATCCAAATACCATGAATAGTAACTTGTTGGAAGCCCAACAGATGTAATTCAACGTATCAAAAACTAAAATTTTATAGGTATCACGTGGGCAAACAAGAGACAAAAGATGCCATTTTGGGTTCCGCTCGTGCGCATTTCTCACAATATTTCGATTGGCGATTTTTGCCCAAGATAGATCCAAAAACACCACGAAAAGTGACCTCGTTGGAAGCCCAACAGATGTAATTCAACGTATCAAAAAGTAAAATTCTTACGTATCACGGGGTAGTCAAGAGACAAAAGATGCCATTTTGGCCTCCGCTCGAAAGCGCATTTCCAACATTTCGAGATTGGCGGATTTTGACCAAGATAGATCCAGTCGCCATGAAAAGTGACCCGTTGGAAGCCCAACAGACCTAATTTAGAGGATCGAAAAGTAAAATTTTACGTGTATCACGTGGGCAAAATTAAGAGACAAAAGATGCCGCTTTGGCCTCCGCTCGCTCGTGCATTTCTTTCAACATTTCGAGATTGGCAGATTTTTGACCAAGATAGATCCGTAAGCCATTAAAAGTGACCCGCTGGAAGCCCAACAGATGTAATTCAACATATTGAAAAGTAAAATTTTACAGTATCACGGGCAAAATGAAGCACAAAAAGATGCCATTTTGGCCTCCGCTCGCGCGTGATTTCACAACATTTCGATTGGCGATTTTTGACCAAGATAGATCCAAATCGCCATGAATAGTAACTTGTTGGAAGCCCAACAGATGTAATTCAACGTATCAAAAACTAAAATTTTATAGGTATCACGCGGGCAAAAATGAAGAGACAAAAGATGCCATTTTGGCCTCCGCTCGCGCGATTTTTCGCCAATATTTCGATTGGCAGATTTTTGCCCAAGATAGATCCAAATACCGCCATGAAAAGTGACCTTGCTGGAAGCCCAACAGATGTAATTCAACGTATCAAAAAGTAAAATTTTTACGTATCACGTGGGTAGTCAAGAGACAAAAGATGCCATTTTGGCCTCCGCTCGAGCAGATTTCTATCCAACATTTCGAGATTGGCGGATTTTTGACCAAGATAGATCCAAATCGCCATGAAAAAGTGACCTCGCTGGAAGCCCAACATGACCTAATTTAGAGGATCGAAAAGTAAAATTTTACGCTATCACGTGGGCAGCTAAGAGACCCAAGATGCCATTTTGGCCTCCATTCAGTGGAAATTTCTTTCAACATTTCCTAGCGATTGACATTTTTTTGACCAAGATAGATCCATTCGCCATGAAAAGTGACCGTTGGAAGCCCAACAGATGTAATTCAACATATTTGAAAAGTAAAAGTCCATGTTATAGGCATCACGCGGCTCGCGAAATTGATGCACAAAAGATGCCATTTTGGCCTCCGCTCGGGCGATTTTGCCAACATTTATGGAGATTGGCAGATTTTTGACCAAGATAGATCCAAATTGCCATGAATAGTAACTTGTTGGAAGCCCAACAGATGTAATTTAACATATCAAAAAACTAAAATTCTTATAGGTATCACGTGGGCAAATGAAGAGACAAAAGATGCCATTTTGGCCTCCGCTCGCGTGCATTTCTCACAACATTTCGGGATTGGCAGATTTTTGACCAAGATAGATCCATTTGCCATTTAAAAGTGACCTCGTTGGAAGCCCAACAGATGTAATTTAACGATCAAAAAGTAAAATTCTTACGTGTATCACGCGGGCAAATCAAGAGACAAAAGATGCCATTTTGGCCTCCGCTCGCTCGCATTTCTTTCAACATTTCTCGAGATTGGCAGATTTTTGACCAAGATAGATCCGTATTACGAAAAAGTGACCCGCTGAAGCCCAACAGATGTAATTCAACATATTGAAAAGTAAAATTCTTACAGTATCACGCGGGCAAAATGAGCCCACAAAAAGATGCCATTTTGGCCTCCGCTTCAGTGCATTTCTCCAACATTTCGATTCCTGGCGTGATTTTTGACCAAGATAGATCCATTCGCTATGAATAGTAACTTGTTGGAAGCCCAACAGATGTAATTCAACGTATCAAAAACTAAAATTTTATAGGTATCACGTGGGCAAATTGAGAGACAAAAGATGCCATTTTGGCCTCCGCTCGCGCGCATTTCTCCAACAATATTTCGATTGGCAGATTTTTGCCCAAGATAGATCCAAATTGCCATTAAAAGTGACCCGTTGGAAGCCCAACAGATGTAATTCAACGTATCTAAAAGTAAAATTTTACGTGTATCACGGGGTAGTCAAGAGACAAAAGATGCCATTTTGGCCTCCGCTCGAAAGCGTGATTTCTCGCAAACATTTCGAGATTGGCGGATTTTTGACCAAGATAGATCCAGTCACCATGAAAAGTGACCTCGCTGGAAGCCCAACAGACCTAATTTAGAGGATCGAAAAGTAAAATTTTACAGTATCACGTGGGCAAATAAGAGACAAAAGATGCCGCTTTTGGCCTCCTCGCTCGCGTTGATTTCCAACATTTCCGGCGAGATTGGCAGATTTTTGACCAAGATAGATCCGTAAGCCACGAAAAAGTGACCCGCTGGAAGCCCAACAGATGTAATTCAACATATTGAAAAGTAAAATTCTTACAGTGTATCACGTGGGCAAAATGAATGCACAAAAAGATGCCATTTTGGCCTCCGCTCGCTCGTGTTTTGGCCAACATTTCGGGATTGGCAGATTTTTGACCAAGATAGATCCAAATGCCATGAATAGTAACTTGTTGGAAGCCCAACAGATGTAATTCAACGTATCAAAAACTAAAATTTTATAGGTATCACGTGGGCAAAAAAGAGACAAAAGATGCCATTTTGGCCTCCGCTCGCGCGCATTTTGGCCAATATTTCGGGATTGGCAGATTTTTGCCCAAGATAGATCCAAATATAAAAGTGACCCGTTGGAAGCCCAACAGATGTAATTCAACGTATCAAAAAGTAAAATTTTTACAGTATCACGGGGTAGTCAAGAGACAAAAAGATGCCATTTTGGCCTCCGCTCGAAAGCATTTTGCCAACATTTCGAGATTGGCGGATTTTTGACCAAGATAGATCCAGTCGCCATGAAAAGTGACCCGCTGGAAGCCCAACAGACCTAATTTAGAGGATCGAAAAGTAAAATTTTACAGGTATCACGCGGGCAAAAAGAGACAAAAGATGCCATTTTGGCCTCCATCGCTCAGATTTCTTTCAACATTTCTCGCGATTGGCAGATTTTTGACCAAGATAGATCCGTAAGCCATTTTGACCCGTTGGAAGCCCAACAGATGTAATTCAACATATTGAAAAGTAAAATTTTACAGTATCACGTGGGCAAATGAATGCATAAAATGCCATTTTGGCCTCCGCGCGTCGTATTTCAACATTTCGATTGGCAGATTTTTGACCAAGATAGATCCAAAGTCCATGAATAGTAACTTGTTGGAAGCCCAACAGATGTAATTCAACGTATCAAAAACTAAAATTTTATAGGTATCACGCGGCACAAAAGAAGAGACAAAAGATGCCATTTTGGCCTCCGCTCGTGCGTGATTTCAATATTTCGGATTGGCAGATTTTTGCCCAAGATAGATCCAGCCGCCATGAAAAGTGACCCGTTGGAAGCCCAACAGATGTAATTCAACATATCTAAAAAGTAAAATTCTTACAGTATCACGGGGTAGTCAAGAGACAAAAGATGCCATTTTGGCCTCCGCTCGAAAGCAGATTTCTATCAACATTTCGAGATTGGCGGATTTTTGACCAAGATAGATCCATTTGCCATGAAAAGTGACCTCGTTGGAAGCCCAACAGACCTAATTTAGAGGATCGAAAAGTAAAATTTTACAGTATCACGTGGGCAAACCGAAGAGACAAAAGATGCCATTTTGGCCTCCGCTCGCGCAGATTTCTTTCAACATTTCTCGACATTGGCAGATTTTTGACCAAGATAGATCCGTAAGCCACGAAAAGTGACCCGCTGGAAGCCCAACAGATGTAATTCAACATATTGAAAAGTAAAATTCTTACGTGTATCACGTGGGCAAAATTGAATGCACAAAAGATGCCATTTTGGCCTCCGCTCGCATAATTTCATCAACATTTCGAGGATTGGCAGATTTTTGACCAAGATAGATCCAAATGCCATGAATAGTAACTTGTTGAAGCCCAACAGATGTAATTCAACGTATCAAAAACTAAAATTTTATAGGTATCACGTGGGCAAACAAGAGACAAAAGATGCCATTTTGGGTTCCGCTCGCGCGTGCATTTCTCAAATATTTCGATTGGCATTTTTTGCCCAAGATAGATCCAAATTTGCCATGAAAAGTGACCTCGTTGGAAGCCCAACAGATGTAATTCAACGTATCAAAAAGTAAAATTCTTACAGTGTATCACGGGGTAGTCAAGAGACAAAAGATGCCATTTTGGCCTCCGCTCGAGCAGATTTCTCCAACATTTCGAGATTGGCGGATTTTTGACCAAGATAGATCCAGTCGCCATGAAAAGTGACCTCGCTGGAAGCCCAACAGACCTAATTTAGAGGATCGAAAAGTAAAATTCTTACAGTATCACGTGGGCAAACCGAAGAGACAAAAAGATGCCGCTTTTGGCCTCGTCTCTCGCGCGCATTTCCAACATTTCTCGCGATTGGCAGATTTTTGACCAAGATAGATCCGTATTACCATGAAAAGTGACCCGCTGGAAGCCCAACAGATGTAATTCAACATATTGAAAAGTAAAATTTTACAGTATCACGCGGCAAAATGAAGAGCACAAAAGATGCCATTTTGGCCTCCGCTCGCGCGCATTTCTACAACATTTCGATTGGCAGATTTTTGACCAAGATAGATCCAAATACCATGAATAGTAACTTGTTGGAAGCCCAACAGATGTAATTCAACGTATCAAAAACTAAAATTTTATAGGTATCACGTGGGCAAATTGGAAGAGACAAAAGATGCCATTTTGGCCTCCGCTCGCGCGTGATTTCTCCAATATTTCGATTGGCAGATTTTTGCCCAAGATAGATCCAAATACCATGAAAAGTGACCCGTTGGAAGCCCAACAGATGTAATTCAACGTATCAAAAAGTAAAATTCTTACGTATCACGTGGGTAGCCGAAGAGACAAAAGATGCCATTTTGGCCTCCGCTCGAAAGCAGATTTCGCCAACATTTCGAGATTGGCGGATTTTTGACCAAGATAGATCCAGTTGCCATGAAAAGTGACCTGCTGGAAGCCCAACATGACCTAATTTAGAGGATCGAAAAGTAAAATTCTTACAGTATCACGTGGGCAAAGAGACAAAAGATGCCGTTTTGGCCTCCGCTCGCCCCAAGATGCCATTTTGACCAAGATAGATCCATTCAAAAAGTGACCCGTTGGAAGCCCAACAGATGTAATTCAACATATTGAGTAAAATTTTTTGAGTTCACGGGCAAAAATGCATAAAAAGATGCCATTTTGGCCTCCGCTCGCGCGTGCATTTTCCAACATTTCGATTGGCAAGCTTTTTTTGACCAAGATAGATCCAGTCCATGAATAGTAACTTGTTGGCAAGCCCAACAGATGTAATTCAACGTAAAAAACTAAAATTTTATAGGTATCACGCGGGCAAAAAGAGACAAAAGATGCCATTTTGGCCTCCGCTCGCGCGTGATTTCGCCAATATTTATGGAGATTGGCAGATTTTTGCCCAAGATAGATCCAGCCGCCATGAAAAGTGACCTCGTTGGAAGCCCAACAGATGTAATTCAACGTATCAAAAAGTAAAATTCTTACGTATCACGCGGGTAGCCAAGAGACAAAAGATGCCATTTTGGCCTCCGCTCGAAAGCGTGATTTCCAACATTTCGAGATTGGCGGATTTTTGACCAAGATAGATCCATTTGCCATGAAAAGTGACCTGCTGGAAGCCCAACAGACCTAATTTAGAGGATCGAAAAGTAAAATTCTTACAGTATCACGCGGGCAAAATGAAGAGACAAAAGATGCCATTTTGGCCTCTCGCTCGCGCGTATTTCTTTCAACATTTCTCGGGCGATTGGCAGATTTTTGACCAAGATAGATCCGTAAGCCACGAAAAGTGACCCGCTGGAAGCCCAACAGATGTAATTCAACATATTGAAAAGTAAAATTCTTACAGTATCACGCGGGCAAAATTGAATGCACAAAAGATGCCATTTTGGCCTCCGCTCGCGCGCATTTCACCAACATTTCGATTGGCAGATTTTTGACCAAGATAGATCCAAATCGCCATGAATAGTAACTTGTTGAAGCCCAACAGATGTAATTCAACGTATCAAAAACTAAAATTTTATAGGTATCACGCGGGCAAATAAGAGACAAAAGATGCCATTTTGGCCTCCGCTCGCGCGCATTTCTGTCAATATTTCGATTGGCAGATTTTTTGCCCAAGATAGATCCAAATACCACGAAAAGTGACCTCGCTGGAAGCCCAACAGATGTAATTCAACGTATCTAAAAGTAAAATTCTTACGTATCACGCGGGGTAGTCAAGAGACAAAAGATGCCATTTTGGCCTCCGCTCGAAAGCGTGCATTTCTATCAAACATTTCGAGATTGGCGGATTTTTGACCAAGATAGATCTAGTCGCCATGAAAAGTGACCTCGTTGGAAGCCCAACAGACCTAATTTAGAGGATCGAAAAGTAAAATTCTTACAGTATCACGTGGGCAAAATAAGAGACAAAGATGCCGCTTTTGGCCTCCATTCAGCAATTTCCAACATTTCCTACAAGCATTTTTGACCAAGATAGATCCGTATTAATTTAAAAGTGACCCGACTGGAAGCCCAACAGATGTAATTCAACATATTGAAAAGTAAAATTCCATGTCCGTATCACGCGGGCAAAATTGAATGGCACAAAAGATGCCATTTTGGCCTCCGCTCGCGCGCAATTTCTCCAACATTTCGGGATTGGCAGATTTTTGACCAAGATAGATCCAAATACCATGAATAGTAACTTGTTGAAGCCCAACAGATGTAATTCAACGTATCAAAACTAAAATTTTATAGGTATCACGTGGGCAAATTGAAGAGACAAAAGATGCCATTTTGGCCTCCGCTCGCGCGTGTGTTTCACCAATATTTCGATTGGCGATTTTTTGCCCAAGATAGATCCATTTGCCACGAAAAGTGACCTCGTTGGAAGCCCAACAGATGTAATTCAACGTATCAAAAAGTAAAATTCTTACAGTATCACGGGGTAGTCAAGAGACAAAAGATGCCATTTTGGCCTCCGCTCGAAAGCAGATTTCTCACAACATTTCGAGATTGGCGGATTTTTGACCAAGATAGATCCAAATGCCATGAAAAGTGACCCGTTGGAAGCCCAACATGACCTAATTTAGAGGATCGAAAAGTAAAATTTTACAGTATCACGCGGCAAATAAGGAGCCCCAAAAGATGCCGTTTTGGCATTTTGGCCTCCATTCAACATTTTTGGCGATTGGCAGATTTTTGAAATTCCGTAAGCCACCCCGCGGGAAGATTCCTACATATGACATTTTTGAGTTCCGATAGATCCATTCTAGATTGACCAAGATAGAGACCAAATACCATGAATAGAAAGCTATTTTGAAGCCCAAAGTCCAATTCAACGATCAAAAACTAAAAATTTTTATAGGTATCAAAATTGACGAGACAAAAGATGCCATTTTGGCCTCCGCTTAGCGCATTTCTATCAATATTTATGGAGATTGGCAGATTTTTGCCCAAGATAGATCCAAATACCATGAAAAGTGACCTCGTTGGAAGCCCAACAGATGTAATTTAACATATCAAAAAGTAAAATTCTTACAGTATCACGGGGTAGTCAAGAGACAAAAGATGCCATTTTGGCCTCCGCTCGAAAGCGCATTTCATCAACATTTCGAGATTGGCGGATTTTTGACCAAGATAGATCCATTTGCCATGAAAAGTGACCTCGTTGGAAGCCCAACAGACCTAATTTAGAGGATCGAAAAGTAAAATTCTTACAGTATCACGTGGGCAAATTAAGAGACAAAAGATGCCGCTTTTGGCCTCTCGCTCGCGCGTTTTCAACACATTTCGGGCGATTGGCAGATTTTTTGACCAAGATAGATCCGTAAGCCACGAAAAGTGACCCGCTGGAAGCCCAACAGATGTAATTCAACATATTGAAAAGTAAAATTCTTACAGTGTATCACGCGGGCAAATGAATGCACAAAAGATGCCATTTTGGCCTCCGCTCGTGCGCATTTCTTTGCCAACATTTCGATTGGCAGATTTTTGACCAAGATAGATCCAAATGCCATGAATAGTAACTTGTTGGAAGCCCAACAGATGTAATTCAACGTATCAAAAACTAAAATTTTATAGGTATCACGGGGCAAACAAGAGACAAAAGATGCCATTTTGGGTTCCGCTCGCGCGATTTTCACAATATTTCTAGATTGGCAGATTTTTGCCCAAGATAGATCCAAATAACGAAAAGTGACCTCGTTGGAAGCCCAACAGATGTAATTCAACGTATCTAAAAGTAAAATTTCTTACGTGTATCACGGGGTAGTCGAAGAGACAAAAAGATGCCATTTTGGCCTCCGCTCGAAAGCGCGCATTTCGGCCAACATTTCGAGATTGGCGGATTTTTGACCAAGATAGATCTAGTCGCCATGAAAAGTGACCCGTTGGAAGCCCAACAGACCTAATTTAGAGGATCGAAAAGTAAAATTCTTACAGTATCACGTGGGCAAACAAGAGACAAAAGATGCCGCTTTGGCCTCTGCTCGCGCATTTCCGAACATTTCCGCGATTGGCAGATTTTTGACCAAGATAGATCCGTATTAATGAAAAGTGACCCGCTGGAAGCCCAACAGATGTAATTCAACATATTGAAAAGTAAAATTCTTACAGTATCACGTGGGCAAATGAATGCACAAAAGATGCCATTTTGGCCTCCGCTCGCGCGCATTTTTCACAACATTTCGGGATTGGCAGATTTTTGACCAAGATAGATCCAAATACCATGAATAGTAACTTGTTGAAGCCCAACAGATGTAATTCAACGTATCAAAAACTAAAATTTTATAGGTATCACGGGGGCAAATTGAAGAGACAAAAGATGCCATTTTGGCCTCCGCTCGCGCGTGCATTTCTCACAATATTTCGATTGGCAGATTTTTGCCCAAGATAGATCCAAAAGCCACGAAAAGTGACCCGCTGGAAGCCCAACAGATGTAATTCAACGTATCAAAAAGTAAAATTCTTACGTATCACGCGGGTAGTCAAGAGACAAAAGATGCCATTTTGGCCTCCGCTCGAAAGCGCATTTCTCCAAACATTTCGAGATTGGCGGATTTTTGACCAATATAGATCCAAATACCATGAAAAGTGACCTGCTGGAAGCCCAACATGACCTAATTTAGAGGATCGAAAAGTATAATTTTTACGCTTATCACGTGGGCAGCTAAGGAGCCCCAAGATGCCATTTTGGCCTCCATTCAGTGAAATTTCTATGATTCCTAGCGTGACATTTTTGAGTTCCGTAAATCCATTCGTAGTGATTCTAGACTCCGCGAAGCTAGTAGAAAGCTATTTTTGAAATCCATAAGTCCATGTCCGATAGGCACGCGGCTGGCGCGCAAAATTGACGGTTTTCAAAAGAGGTCATTCGGCCTCCGCTTGGGCGCATTTCTCACAACATTTATGGAGATTGGCAGATTTTTGACCAAGATAGATCCAACTGCCATGAAAAGTGACCTGTTGGAAGCCCAACAGATGGAATTTAACATATCAAAAAGTAAAATTCTAACAGTATCACGTGGGCAAAATAAGAGACAAAAAGATGCCATTTTGGCCTCCGCTCGTGCGCATTTCTATCAACATTTCGGGATTGGCAGATTTTTGACCAAGATAGATCCATTTGCCACAAAAGTGACCTCGCTGGAAGCCCAACAGACCTAATTTAGAGGATCGAAAAGTAAAATTTTTACAGTATCACGCGGGCAAAATAAGAGACAAAAGATGCCATTTTGGCCTCTCGCTCGCGCAGATTTCAAACATTTCTGGCGATTGGCAGATTTTTGACCAAGATAGATCCGTATTACGAAAAGTGACCCGCTGGAAGCCCAACAGATGTAATTCAACATATTGAAAAGTAAAATTTTTACAGTGTATCACGCGGGCAAAATGAATGCACAAAAGATGCCATTTTGGCCTCCGCTCGCGCGTGTATTCTCACAACATTTCGAGGATTGGCAGATTTTTGACCAAGATAGATCCAAATATATGAATAGTAACTTGTTGGAAGCCCAACAGATGTAATTCAACGTATCAAAAACTAAAATTTTATAGGTATCACGTGGGCAAAATTGAAAGAGACAAAAGATGCCATTTTGGGTTCCGCTCGTGCGCATTTCTCACAATATTTCGGGATTGGCGATTTTTGCCCAAGATAGATCCAAATACCATTTAAAGTGACCTCGTTGGAAGCCCAACAGATGTAATTCAACGTATCTAAAAGTAAAATTCTTACGTATCACGTGGGTAGTCAAGAGACAAAAGATGCCATTTTGGCCTCCGCTCGAAAGCGCATTTCTCACAACATTTCGAGATTGGCGGATTTTGACCAAGATAGATCTAGTCGCCATGAAAAGTGACCCGCTGGAAGCCCAACAGACCTAATTTAGAGGATCGAAAAAAGTAAAATTCTTACAGTATCACGTGGGCAAAATAAGAGACAAAAGATGCCGCTTTGGCCTCTGCTCGCTCGTGCAGATTGCCGACATTTCCGCGATTGGCAGATTTTTGACCAAGATAGATCCGTAAAAGCCATGAAAAAGTGACCCGCTGGAAGCCCAACAGATGTAATTCAACATATTGAAAAGTAAAATTTTACAGTATCACGTGGGCAAAATGAACGCACAAAAGATGCCATTTTGGCCTCCGCTCGTGCAGATTTCTCAACATTTCGATTGGCAGATTTTTGACCAAGATAGATCCAAATAGCCATGAATAGTAACTTGTTGAAGCCCAACAGATGTAATTCAACGTATCAAAAACTAAAATTTTTATAGGTATCACGTGGGCAAATAAGAGACAAAAGATGCCATTTTGGCCTCCGCTCGTGCGTGCATTTCTCCAATATTTCGATTGGCGATTTTTGCCCAAGATAGATCCAGGGCCGCACGAAAAGTGACCTCGTTGGAAGCCCAACAGATGTAATTCAACGATCAAAAAGTAAAATTCTTACAGTATCACGGGGTAGCCGAAGAGACAAAAGATGCCATTTTGGCCTCCGCTCGAAAGCGATTTTCGCCAACATTTCGAGATTGGCGGATTTTTGACCAATATAGATCCAAATAGCCATGAAAAGTGACCCGTTGGAAGCCCAACATGACCTAATTTAGAGGATCGAAAAGTATAATTCTACAGCTTATCACGTGGAGACAAAAGATGCCGCTTTGGCCCCCTGCCCCAAGATGCCATTTTGGCCTCCATTCAGTTTTTGAAATTTCCGTTGCTATGATTCCTAGCGTGACATTTTTGAGTTCCGTAACTCCATTCGTCAGTGATTCTAGACTCCGCGCGAAGCTAGTAGAAAGCTATTTTTGAAATCCATAAGTCCATGTCCGATAGGCATCGCAACAGAGGCAAAAAATTGAAAATTTTTTAAAAAGAGGTCATTTTCGCCTCCGCTTGGGCGCGTATTTCTCAACATTTATGGAGATTGGCAGATTTTTGACCAAGATAGATCCAAATAAGCCATGAAAAGTGACCTCGTTGGAAGCCCAACAGATGGAATTTAACATATCAAAAAGTAAAATTCTAACAGTATCACGTGGGCACCAAGAGACAAAAGATGCCATTTTGGCCTCCGCTCGCGCAGATTTCTCCAACATTTCGGGATTGGCAGATTTTTTGACCAAGATAGATCCATTTGCCATGAAAAGTGACCTCGCTGGAAGCCCAACAGACCTAATTTAGAGGATCGAAAAGTAAAATTCTTACAGTATCACGCGGGCAGTCAAGAGACAAAAGATGCCATTTTGGCCTCTCGCTCGCGGCAGATTTCTTCAACATTTCCGGGGGCGATTGGCAGATTTTTTGACCAAGATAGATCCGTAGCCATTTAAAAGTGACCCGCTGGAAGCCCAACAGATGTAATTCAACATATTGAAAAGTAAAATTCTTACAGTATCACGCGGGCAAAATGAACGCACAAAAGATGCCATTTTGGCCTCCGCTCGCGCGATTTCCAAACATTTCGAGGATTGGCAGATTTTTGACCAAGATAGATCCAAATAGCTATGAATAGTAACTTGTTGAAGCCCAACAGATGTAATTCAACGTATCAAAAACTAAAATTTTATAGGTATCACGTGGGCAAATCAGAGACAAAAGATGCCATTTTGGGTTCCGCTCGCGCGTGATTTCTCACAATATTTCGATTGGCAGATTTTTGCCCAAGATAGATCCAAATACCGCCATGAAAAGTGACCTCGTTGGAAGCCCAACAGATGTAATTCAACGATCTAAAAGTAAATTTCTTACGTATCACGGGGTAGCCAAGAGACAAAAGATGCCATTTTGGCCTCCGCTCGAAAGCAGATTTCACCAACATTTCGAGATTGGCGGATTTTTGACCAAGATAGATCTAGTCGCCATGAAAAGTGACCTGCTGGAAGCCCAACAGACCTAATTTAGAGGATCGAAAAGTAAAATTCTTACAGTATCACGTGGGCAAACCAAGAGACAAAAGATGCCGCTTTGGCCTCTCGCTCGCTCGTATTGGCCAACATTTCCGCGATTGGCAGATTTTTGACCAAGATAGATCCGTATTACGAAAAAGTGACCCGCTGGAAGCCCAACAGATGTAATTCAACATATTGAAAAGTAAAATTTTACAGTGTATCACGGGGCAAAAAACCGAATGCATAAAAAAGATGCCATTTTGGCCTCCGCTCGCGCGCATTTTGGCCAACATTTCGGGATTGGCAGATTTTTGACCAAGATAGATCCAAATACCATGAATAGTAACTTGTTGAAGCCCAACAGATGTAATTCAACGTATCAAAAACTAAAATTTTATAGGTATCACGGGGGTAAATGAAGAGACAAAAGATGCCATTTTGGCCTCCGCTCGCGCGTGATTTCAATATTTCGATTGGCGATTTTTGCCCAAGATAGATCCAAAAGTAAAAATTCCGCCACGAAAAGTGACCTCGTTGGAAGCCCAACAGATGTAATTCAACGTATCAAAAAGTAAAATTCTTACAGTATCACGGGGTAGTCAAGAGACAAAAGATGCCATTTTGGCCTCCGCTCGAGCAGATTTCTATCAACATTTCGAGATTGGCGGATTTTTGACCAATATAGATCCAGGGCCCATGAAAAGTGACCCGTTGGAAGCCCAACATGACCTAATTTAGAGGATCGAAAAGTATAATTTTACAGCTTATCACGTGGGGCAGCTAAGAGCCCCAAGATGCCATTTTGGCCTCCATTCAGAAAATTTCGCTATGATTCCTAGCGGTGACATTTTTTGAGTTCCGAACTCCATTCGTAGTGATTCTAGACTCTCGCGGTTTAGTAGAAAGCTATTTTTGAAATCCATAAGTCCATGTCCGATAGGCACGCGGAAGGCTCGCAAAATTGACGGTTTTCAAAAGAGGTCATTCTCGCCTCCGCTTGGGCGCATTGGCCAACATTTATGGAGATTGGCAGATTTTTTGACCAAGATAGATCCAGCCGCCATGAAAAGTGACCCGTTGGAAGCCCAACAGATGGAATTTAACATATCAAAAGTAAAATTCTAACAGTATCACGGGGGCAAAATGAAGAGACAAAAGATGCCATTTTGGCCTCCGCTCGTGCGTGATTTCACAACATTTCGGGATTGGCAGATTTTTGACCAAGATAGATCCATTTGCCACAAAAAGTGACCTCGTTGGAAGCCCAACAGACCTAATTTAGAGGATCGAAAAGTAAAATTTCTTACAGTATCACGGGCAGCCAAGAGACAAAAGATGCCATTTTGGCCTCTCGCTCGCGCAGATTGCCAACATTTCGCGATTGGCATTTTTTTGACCAAGATAGATCCGTATTACGAAAAAGTGACCCGTTGAAGCCCAACAGATGTAATTCAACATATTGAAAAGTAAAATTTTACAGTATCACGTGGGCAAATGAATGCATAAAAAGATGCCATTTTGGCCTCCGCTCGCGCGCAGATTGGCCAACATTTCGAGGATTGGCAGATTTTTGACCAAGATAGATCCAGCCGCTATGAATAGTAACTTGTTGGAAGCCCAACAGATGTAATTCAACGTATCAAAAACTAAAATTTTATAGGTATCACGTGGGCAGCAAAACAAGAGACAAAAGATGCCATTTTGGGTTCCGCTCGTGCGCATTCGCCAATATTTCGATTGGCAGATTTTTTGCCCAAGATAGATCCAAATACACGAAAAGTGACCCGTTGGAAGCCCAACAGATGTAATTCAACGATCTAAAAGTAAATTTCTTACAGTATCACGGGGTAGTCAAGAGACAAAAGATGCCATTTTGGCCTCCGCTCGAAAGCAGATTGGCCAACATTTCGAGATTGGCGGATTTTTGACCAAGATAGATCTAGTCGCCATGAAAAGTGACCTCGCTGGAAGCCCAACAGACCTAATTTAGAGGATCGAAAAGTAAAATTCTTACAGTATCACGTGGGCAAACAAGAGACAAAAGATGCCGCTTTGGCCTCGCTCGCGTGCGTTTCACGACATTTCCGCGACATTGGCATTTTTTGACCAAGATAGATCCGTAATTAATTAAAAGTGACCCGCTGGAAGCCCAACAGATGTAATTCAACATATTGAAAAGTAAAATTTTACAGTATCACGCGGGCAAAATGAATGCACAAAAGATGCCATTTTGGCCTCCGCTCGCGCGTGATTTTCTCAACACATTTCGGGATTGGCAGATTTTTGACCAAGATAGATCCAAATACCATGAATAGTAACTTGTTGGAAGCCCAACAGATGTAATTCAACGTATCAAAACTAAAATTTTATAGGTATCACGTGGGCAAACCGAAGAGACAAAAGATGCCATTTTGGCCTCCGCTCGCGCGCATTTCTCAATATATTTCGATTGGCAGATTTTTGCCCAAGATAGATCCAAATAATGAAAAGTGACCTCGCTGGAAGCCCAACAGATGTAATTCAACGTCAAAAAGTAAAATTCTTACAGTGTATCACGCGGGTAGTCAAGAGACAAAAGATGCCATTTTGGCCTCCGCTCGAGCAGATTTCACAACATTTCCGAGATTGGCGGATTTTTGACCAATATAGATCCAAATCGCCATGAAAAGTGACCTGTTGGAAGCCCAACATGACCTAATTTAGAGGATCGAAAAGTATAATTTTACAGCTTATCACGTAAGCAACTAAGAGCCCCAAGATGCCATTTTGGCCTCCATTCAGGAAATTTCTCGTTATGATTCCTAGCGTGACATTTTTTGAGTTCCGAAATCCATTCGTAGTGATTCTAGACTGTATGGGCTAGTAGAAAGCTATTTTGAAATCCATAAGTCCATGTCCGATAGGCATCGCGAAGGCTCGCAAAATTGACGGTTTTCAAAAAGAGGTCATTCTCGCCTCCGCTTAGGCATTTGGCCAACATTTATGGAGATTGGCGATTTTTGACCAAGATAGATCCAGTTGCCATGAAAAGTGACCTCGTTGGAAGCCCAACAGATGGAATTTAACATATCAAAAAGTAAAATTCTAACAGTATCACGCGGGCAAATGAAGAGACAAAAGATGCCATTTGGCCTCCGCTCGCGCGCATTTCTCACAACATTTCGGGATTGGCAGATTTTTGACCAAGATAGATCCATTTGCCACAAAAGTGACCTGTTGGAAGCCCAACAGACCTAATTTAGAGGATCGAAAAGTAAAATTCTTACAGTATCAATGGGCAAAATAAGAGACAAAAGATGCCATTTTGGCCTCGCTCGCAGGCAGATTTCCAACATTTCGGGCGATTGGCAGATTTTTTGACCAAGATAGATCCGTAAGCCACGAAAGTGACCCGCTGGAAGCCCAACAGATGTAATTCAACATATTGAAAAGTAAAATTTCTTGTGTATCACGTGCGCCCGAACGCATAAAAAGATGCCATTTTGGCCTCCGCTCGTGCGTATTTCTCCAACATTTCGGAGGATTGGCAGATTTTTTGACCAAGATAGATCCGCCCGCTATGAATAGTAACTTGTTGAAGCCCAACAGATGTAATTCAACGTATCAAAACTAAAATTTTATAGGTATCACGTGAGCAAACCGAAGAGACAAAAAGATGCCATTTTGGGTTCCGCTCGTGCGTATTTCTGCCAATATTTCGGGGATTGGCAGATTTTTGCCCAAGAT